>OW240923.1:4581984-4594782 GCA_933207985.1 Pelobates cultripes | reverse complement strand
GGGTACCGGGGGTCTGGGGGGGGGCAGTACCCGGGGGGGTCAGACGCTGACTGTAATCTGCTCTCTCAGGAATTCGGTGTCAGCATCCACACAGTGCGGGAGGTGGTCACCGAGATCCGGGACAAGGCGACCAGGAGCCGGCTGGCTGTGCTGCCCTACCAGCTGCTCTTCAAGGAGCCCAGTGCTGACAGCATTCACACAGGTAGGAGCTCTGCTAGGACCGGCTGGGACACCCTGATCCCCCTGAGGAATCCCCAGGGACTGCACTCACTGCACTGAGTGTGTCCGGGCTGTCACTGCGCTGAGTGTGTCTGGGCTGTCACTGCGCTGAGTGTGTCCGGGCTGTCACTGCGCTGAGTGTGTCCGGGCTGTCACTGCGCTGAGTGTGTCCGGGCTGTCGCTGCGCTGAGCGTGTCCGGGCTGTCGCTGCGCTGAGCGTGTCCGGGCTGTCGCTGCGCTGAGCGTGTCCGGGCTGTCACTGCGCTGAGTGTGTCCGGGCTGTCGCTCGCTGCACTGAGCGTTTGCGGCCCGTTATTAAATGGCAGTAATAATAACTAGTTCCAACTCTTTTTTGTTTTCCATAAGGTAAAGTAAAAACACAGGGATGTGTGATTATATGTACCGCTTTCTAGTTTGCAGCTATGGACATGATTAGTGGACTGGATTATGAGTAGAGATTTATCTTCTCTTACCAGTGTCCGCTGCATGCAATAAATCTCTCAGTAGAAAGCTGACACAGAGGTTTATATTGCATTGAATACAATTTGAGGTGCAGGATTTGCTAAAACCCAGCCAGGCCACTGGTACCTGCCATTATCAGAATATTTTATAAGGCAAATGTGTATTACATAGAAATACCATTCTTACAGAGTGATTCACTAAAGGGAAAACTCAAGGTAAATTTCACAATAAGGGCAATATAACCAAATTTTTAAAATTCTCAGTCCGCTAGGCTTTCAGTTCAGCTATTCTGGACATAAATCTCACTTTCTCGTTCGATTCTCACTGTTGGCGAATAGCCCTGTTCATTTTACTGTATTTATTTTGTCGATGCACTAGAATGTCTGACTTGTTTAGCATGACACAGAGAATGTAGACAGTACACCTCTGAATGCTGGTTTAAAGCCCTGGGTAGCCACCTTTTCTTTTGACTAGCCTATAAATGCTATCGGTGTAATTGGATTATTTTTTTATTCAGTGACAGAGTTTTCCAAAAAGACAGGAGACTATGCTAGCCTTTCAGCCGTCGATATCAAGGTCCTGGCACTCGCCTTCCAACTGGAGGTGGAGCATGTTGGACGGGATCATCTCCGCCTTGAGCCTCCAAGAAGGGTAAAAAAATAAATGCAAACTAGCATTAATGTGTGTAGCCTGTAGACAGCCTGGGCTGTATTGGGTTTAGTGCAGAAAGATCTTAGGAAATGCATGTTCAGTACGAGGAGCTGCATTTCTCTGGTGATGTAAGGGTCGGCTGCGATGTTGCTGAGCGCATCAAAGCTATTCCCCAGCAGTAACCGCTCACTCTGCATGCTAAAACACCTGGACAGATGGCGAGAAAGTGGAATGATGCCTCAAGTTCATGGAACAAGCTTTAGGTGCCAGGGAATCCTCCCTTTACAAAACTACTTGAAAAAGGTGCGGCAGAAAAAGAAGGGAGCTGCGCCTCTAGCTTCCTACCACTATAACCTGTGCAGTTATAGTGCTTGGAATGTCCCTTTTTAATTCATCATTTGTATAATTACGGGGTGGGCTATGGCACAATAGAGATAGGTTATCGGAAAGCACTATGGAAGTTCAGTTTAGTACAGTTGGTACGACACTGTGAATTAAGGAGTAAGTTGGCTATTTTAGGAATGAAGATTCATAACATTTTATTACAATGTAAATGTTATTGCTGTTTGTATGCATACAGTAAATACAGTTATACAGCTAAACCAGTCATCTGCACTTCAGTAGGACTTTGCATTGCATGCTGGTACTGTGACAAGTTTAAAGAGCCCCCCTCCTTTCTCCACTAAAGCCTCCGCATATAATTTTTATAATAAAAGGGTGCTCTGAGTATTTGAGGTGGGAGAGTACATCTGATCAGACATTTTAATTAATAGAAAATATGTAAGAAAACACTTCACCTGGATTTTATTATTATAATGCATTAAAACTTACCAACCCCTGCGTGTAGCCACCCAGTGTAATGCAGGCTGCGCAGACAATATTCAGGTTGTGATCATAAGCACAATACCTGATTCTTCTGCACATGTACTATAAATAAAATATTTAATTATAATATATCTATATATCACCATAAACATATACATTTGTAGCATTGTACATTGATTAGCAGGCAGCTGGAATATTACTCCAGATACTTACTAATAGTAACTTGATGGTATTTTTCAGGTCACTGTCAAGGCTACGGCTCAGCACCCAGAGGCTCCCGTTAATGTTGCTGGATTTCACTTTCCTTCCAAGGTAATCCCAGCTTTGCCAATACCATAGCATTGCTCCCTGTGGATGTAAATACAGTCTTACCATTTCTCTTATAGCTGCGATATGATTGGTTTATAACTTGTATATTTCTACGTACTCTAGAACCTAACCAGGAAGGAAGGTTTCCCCCAGGCGCCAGGAGGAATGGAAACACCATCCCAAAATGCAGACACTGAATTTGGTTCGTTCTTGTTCTGGAGAAGTCCTCTTCCCAGCATTGAAGATGAGTTGATGGACCTAATGGTATATTGAGTTCTGCTATAAAAGCCTACATGCTGTTTACTTGTCCATTTTTAATCATTATCGTCATATTCCAGGAACAACTACGTTTATTGTAAAATATTGCTGTTTAGTAGCTATGACAATGGTTACATTTACATTACAGGGTAAACAAACCTATAGTGCCTGTCTTACGAATACTTGAGGGTATTTCTGTTTCAGTGACCAGTTTTTACACTGTATGGGGCGTTCGACTTTGAATGTCATCAAATGCTGATCATAGGGAAGCATTGTAGTCATTCATGTGATTGGATGTGCTCAGCGCTTGCTGCTCATGTGCTTCTCGTCCCCGAGGCTTCTCTATTAGAAGCATTTGATTGGACGAGAAGAGTGGTCAGTGTGATTTTGCAGGAGGCGGGCCAGTCGGGTACTATGATGGTGTCTTGGAGTTTGAAACACGGTTAGTCAAAATATATTTAAATGTTGTGTTTTTTTTACATACAAGGGGTAGACAGAGGTCAATATAATAGCAGGGAGCTTACAGTCCCAAAAAATTACTATAGTTTCCATTTAACCATATCCCTTCCACCATTCTAAGATCATGGTACGAAGTTAACTAAGCTAGGAATGTCCCCGGCTGCAATCATAGTGCTAGAAAACCATTTATCTCCTTTAATGCACAACCTGCTGGCTTATAATAGAACAGTAAAGTAATTTATAGTAAAATAATAAAAACACAAGGAATGCACACGTAAACCTACAAAGAATGAAACAAGCTAGATTATTTTCAGACATTTGTTTGTATTTGATTTTTTTGTTACATCTGCTTGCTCTCCTCCATACCAGTCCCCACATGGCAATCTTGATCTATCTCAGCCCTGCATCGGCATATAAAATGTACCCATTTTATAATATCAATTAATTTTTGTGTGAAATTTAACACTAAATTTGACTAAAATAAAAAAAGGCTGCAAATGTTACATTGTAATGATTCCTAAGCAGATGTCATCGAACTATTGTTTGAAAAACGTGATCTGTGCTACATTGTACTGTTTTCTAAACTGATACCCTTGACCTATTGTTTGAAAAAAAATGTTTAAAAGGGCCGCAAATGGATATCTCTATATGTGACCCCGTGCCCGCCATTTTGCAGGTATCTGGCTAGAAGACCCATAATCCTTTCCCAGATTTTGTGGAAATATTTGTTCAGTAGCTAACGCTGAGGTTTCAGTGGGCAGTCGTGTAACTTGTCAGCCAGGACTCTCCGTATTAATTATTTGTTATAAGCCGATCTTTCCTGCTTTCCGCAGAATGCGCAGGTTGTGTCCGTGTCGAGCAGCGGGGAGTCTGTAACAGCTCAGCACCAACTGTCTAAGGATCAGAAGAATGAAATTGAAGAACCACCAGAGGCTCACAACCCAAGTGAGGAGGATGAAGAAGAGGATGAGGAGGAGGCGGAAGGCTGGATCACGCCCAATAATATTAAACAGATCCAGCAAGACATGGGGGTTCGGGAGGCCCCACTGAATGTTGTTGTTGGTTGTTTGACCACAGACTTTGCTATGCAGGTAATAACTCTCAGCCACACCCTGTTATGGTCTTTTATATCAGGAGCTCTAGGTAGGTCCTGGCCAGGTCCAGACTGAGATAAAAATTTGGCCCGGGCATTTTTGAATCACAGAGGCCCCACTGTGAAGGGAGCAAGATGAGAGAGGGTTGTGTTTTGTCATCACCAATGACAAGCTCGCCCCCTCTCGAGGTGAGCATGTTGGTTCAATGCACAGAGCCCTGCTGAAGAGCTCTCAGGCCTGTATTTTGTTCTGCGCAGGCAAATTTAATAACATGATTGCACTGTTTGCTTGTGACTTATTTCGGGGTTCTCCATAAGTGGGATACCAGAGGACAAAATAGCCAGGAAAGCATATGGTGCATATGTTTAGAGCCTGCTTGGGGCATTGCGTGTGTGTAGAGTGAGCGGATTGTAGTGTGGCAATTTGTGTAAGTAGGTTGGTTTCAGTTGTGTTGTTTGTGGTGTAATATGTGTGGCTTGGGACTGTAGAGAGTGTGTATAGGGAGCATAGTGTGTATAGGGGCTTTAGTGCGTGTGTTTATAGGTGATGTAGGGGTTGTAAAGAGTGTGTATTTAGGGATTGTGTAGTGTGCTTGCTTACTAGGGATCTAGTGTATGCATAAGGGATTCAGATTGTGTATGTTAGGAATGTAGTGTGTACCCATTAGGGATCTAGTGTGTGTGTGTGTAGGCGTGCAGTATGTTTGTGAGGGGTTGCTGTGTGTTGGGGGTGGGTCAAATTAGGGCAAATATATTTTGTTGTTTTTTTTAAATACTTTGCCTCTGGAGGAGGAACATTGCTTCCAAGCCCTGGTGGTCCTAGTGGTGAGTGATCTAGTCTGTAGCCGCCCCCAGGCTAGAGTTCATTCTCGCGGGATCAGAGCATTGCCATGGTAACCGCTGCAACACTCCGACCTTGCAAGAAAAAGAACCCGGCTGAGCTGCAGGCTAGAGCTCCCCTGGTCCTCCTCTGCTGGATGCTGCATTACAGTGCCTGTGGGCCGGTGAGAGAGAGATTTGATCTCCTCACCGGCAAACCTGGCGCACAGCAGAGCCGGCACTTGGATAGTGCCAACCCTGCAATGGTCGGCCAGGGAATCTCTTGATCTGAGCCTGGTCTTGGCAGAGGGATTGGTTAGTTTTGTCTATTCACAGACAGTTGCATGTTTTGTACGGTTGTAGTAATGTCTGTGATGGCCATTATCTTGAGAGCAAAGGATTTAAAGCAACAATTTTACCTTTTTGTAACATTTGTGGTAGATTTTCTGATTGTATTATTCAGATATGTTATTCAGACAATGGTTCCCTATGTCCACAGAATGTGCTCATTCAGATGGGCCTGCACGTGTTGTCTGTGGACGGGATGCTAATCCGACAAACCAGAAATTACATCTTGCGTTGCCATGGCTGCTTCAAGTAAGTGTCTGAACTGGCTGCATGTTCTAGCATTTGAAGTATGGTGTCTGAGTTGGGTGAAGGTTAACGGACAATTTCTACGATTTCTTTACAAAACGTCCAGTCCCTTGTTACATTATTTAACACCATTCGTAATGGCTACATATACCAGTCTTACAGCCATTGTAAGGAGTTCCATGGGCTGAATTTCCACTCACCAATGGCTAGTGACTCAAACCTAGTATCTAGTAATCCATTAAATAAGGATAGAATAATATATTACTTTGGCTGATCGAATTTTATTTTTATTTTTTTAAATCTCCTAACGAAGATACATTTAACAAAACAAGATGCTGTAGATCTTTTCAATGTGCCGGATCCTGGGGAGACTGTGCTAACGATACCTTTAGGGAGTGATTGGTAAATTTCTGCATAACATCTGTATTCCCTTGTGAGCTGTGGCTCAGTGATGCAGGTTACCTTAATATAAGGTCATATAAAGAATTTTACCAGCTCGGGTGAATGAATCATTTCAGCCTGACAATCAGGAACAATGTGAGTATCCAGTCAGGGCAAATAATGCTTTAAAGGACATCGTGATTAAAGACTTCAACGTTCATTTTAAACCAGTGTTTCATTTTCAGGACGACATCGGACATGTGCAAGACCTTCTGTCCATATTGTGGGAATAGGACACTGAAGAAGGTGGCTGTGTCTGTCAATGAGGATGGGAGCCTCCAAATGCATTTCTCAAAGAACCCCAAAGTACTCAGTTCCCGTGGAATGAGGGTAAGATGGAGTATTAATACTCTAAAGCAGACTTGTCTATTACGTGTGGCTATTATGTTGGTTCCTGCTATCCTTCTGACTATATGATCCCTTTCCTACAGTATTCACTGCCGCTACCTCAAGGTGGAAAACACGCCACAAACCCGCTGCTGGCACCGGACCAACACTTCCCCCAGCAGCGCCTCTCCAAGAAGGCAAGGGCCAAGACGGATGTCTTTAACCCAGATTATATTGCTGGAACTTCACCCTTTGTAGAGAATGACATTTACAGCCGTGCAGCAAACTTGCAGATTCGTGATGGCGCGTTGGGGGCTGGCCGTCGACGTGTGAACCCCAATGCACCCAGAAAAAAATGCGTGAAGAAAAGATGAGGTGGCTTACAGCCTACCTACGCGTCTATGTGTGGCACACCTCCATTTCAGTCTAAATTCATGCGCTTCGTCCCCAGTGGGATTCAGCGGAGTGCAGTTTTGGCCTTGGAAGCAATAAATGTTTATAAATAAGCCCCCCAGATAATGGAATCATTAAAAGGAGAGGGTTGCAATATTAACATTTAACTCGTTTAGTGAGCACTTTAATTGCAGCTGCAGTGCCCCCGGTGGCCATGTTCTAAAGTAAGACCTGGTGTTTTGTTTTCTGGTAATTTCGTGATATATATCCTCGTTAACACCATGCCATAGGCAGATCTCTTTGTTAGGGCATGCCTGGGAAATAGTTGATCCTTGTGGGATATGAATGGGGGTATTATATGTTCAGGAAATCAGAGCAAAAACCAATAAACTGGAATCTGTTAAATCTATGATAAAATAATCCGTGAACAGTTACGGTGCATGCCTGGATATTGATTTCCATGTATATGTGGTGGTAATGTATCAGTTTAAGCAATAAAACACGGTTTCTTTCTGCTTGTATTTAAACAAAGTCTTTCACTCCTGAAAGATTTAACAAAGAAGTTTTGCAAAGTCAGTTCTTGCTGTGTGTGCGGGTGCCTGGTCACCTTGTCCTCCAGTTGTGCCTAGTGTTGGCTCTGTACCCAGTCTAGCCAACATGTTGATGTCATTCACAGCTGCCATGTTTGAGTGCATTACTGCAGCCTCCAGGCTTTGTGACATCTGTACTTGGTGGAGCATGTGGTCCCAGAACCAGCATCCACTCCGCAGATCTAGAGACTGTAAAAATAATGCCCATATTCCTCTTTTATTGGGGGCGGGGGGAGATTTCTGCAACATAAAGTAAAGCCAAGTTTTACCTACAGTTCACACGGTGACACTGTATATAATCCCTTCTGTGTGTTTATATATTTAAGAAATAACAAGTAACCTGTCTGGCAGTGTTTTCACGATGACAGGTAAATATAGGAATATACTGGCGCTCTATAAAAACCTAATTACCACAGAATATGCAAAGATAAATTTTATAATAGCTGCTGTATCACCATGTGTAATCTTTCCTCATACACTAATCACAAATACATATAACAAAAGGTGTAGCGCTACATACAAATCGAAACTTGTTCCAACTCTTTAGTTGTCACTCCCGTAAAACAATTTTTCACTGAGTCAATGGTATAAGAACCTTGTTCTGAAAGAGAGATTAAGTACTCATAGTGCAAAACTGTAAATAAAAATTATTACAATTGTAACTCTATATAAGGAACCACTCACATATTACTGAGCTTACAGCCAAGCTCAGGGATATACGCTCTCAGGTCCGTAAAGTCCGGGTGGCTGGGAAGACTCCGCTTCAGTATATGTATCCACTATATGCTCTGTGCATGAGTTTCTATGAGGGCTCAGCCTCAGTAGATGTACTCACTATATGCTCTATGACGAGTTGAAGTGTGGACTCTGCTTCAGTATTTGTATTCATTATATGCGCTATGTATGAGTTATGAGGACTCAGCCTCTGTATATGCTCTATTTAGGAGTTACTGTGAGGACTCAGTATATTTATCCACTATTTGCTATGAGTATTATGAGGACTCAGCCTCTGTATATGTATCCTCTATATACGCTGTCAAGTTTATGTGAGGACTCGGCATCAGTATATGTAGCCACTATAGGCGTTATGTATGAGTTACTAGGAGGACTGAGCCTCATTATTTGTATCCACGTTATGCTCTATGTATGAGTTATGAGGACACAGCCTCTGTATATGTATCCGCTATATGCTCTATGTATGGGTTATGAGGACACAGCCTCTGTATATGTATCCGCTATATGCTCTATGTATGAGTTATGAGGACACAGCCTCTGTATATGTATCCGCTATATGCTCTATGTATGGGTTATGAGGACACAGCCTCTGTATATGTATCCGCTATATGCTCTATGTATGGGTTATGAGGACACAGCCTCTGTATATGTATCCGCTATATGCTCTATGTATGAGTTATGAGGACACAGCCTCTGTATATGTATCCGCTATATGCTCTATGTATGAGTTATGAGGACACAGCCTCTGTATATGTATCCGCTATATGCTCTATGTATGAGTTATGAGGACACAGCCTCTGTATATGTATCCGCTATATGCTCTATGTATGAGTTATGAGGACACAGCCTCTGTATATGTATCCGCTATATGCTCTATGTATGAGTTATGAGGACACAGCCTCTGTATATGTATCCGCTATATGCTCTATGTATGAGTTATGAGGACACAGCCTCTGTATATGTATCCGCTATATGCTCTATGTATGAGTTATGAGGACACAGCCTCTGTATATGTATCCGCTATATGCTCTATGTATGGGTTATGAGGACACAGCCTCTGTATATGTATCCGCTATATGCTCTATGTATGAGTTATGAGGACACAGCCTCTGTATATGTATCCGCTATATGCTCTATGTATGGGTTATGAGGACACAGCCTCTGTATATGTATCCGCTATATGCTCTATGTATGGGTTATGAGGACACAGCCTCTGTATATGTATCCGCTATATGCTCTATGTATGAGTTATGAGGACACAGCCTCTGTATATGTATCCGCTATATGCTCTATGTATGAGTTATGAGGACACAGCCTCTGTATATGTATCCGCTATATGCTCTATGACGAGTATGATGTGAGGACTTTGCTTCAATAGATGTAGCCACTATATGCGCTATATATGAATTTCTATGAGGGTTCAGTTTTCGGTAGATGTACATTTATATACCTTATGTATGTGTTCTGAGAACACCGCCTCAGTATAATGCCCTAGGTTATAGTTACTATGAGAACATAACCTCCTGTATATGCTTTATGTATGGGGTACTGGGAAGACAGGGCCTCGGTATATGTCTTCACTAGATGCTCTTTGGATGTTACCAGGAGGTTACTGCCTCAGTTTATGTATCCTTATTAGGCTCTATATATGAGCTTCTGTGAGGACGCCGCCTCGGTATATGTATCCACAGGAGCTGCGTTACCTTGGTATATAGCCTATGTTGTCTAGGTATGCTTTCTGTTTGAACAGATTCAGTATATGTGACTGATATCTCGGGGCATTATGGTATGTGATTTCAGAGTAAACCTATCAGACAGCTTTACTAGCAGGAGCTGCCATAACCGGAGATATTGGTTTTTTGTTTTTGTTTTTTTCCTTTTTTGCTCAACGCACTGCAGAACATAATTCCTGGAGACAGGATTAACCTCTGCTCCAATCGTTCCAGAATTTGCAGATGGTCACAGGGCCAGGCTATGGCTTGTGTCACTATTACACAATAAGCTGTGTCACATGATATGTCCAACTGGACTCAATGATGGCTGACTGACCGACAAGAAATCATTTCAGGTGGTGCACATCGAACACTGCGTTAATGCTGTTAGCGTACAAATCCTGGCTGAAACCAGAACAAACGTGCAGTGCGAGGCTGCAGAACCAACAGGTGAAGAATGATTCAGCAATATCAATATTCACTGTGACTCAGCCCCAAACAATAAGGGCTTACCGTCCAGAAATCATTATATGAGGGACTCCTCCCTAGTGCTTCTAATGTACACATGGTCCGTAGTATGCTTGCTCTATACATGCAATATCCTTCTTTTATACACATAGATCTCGTTATAATAACAGGATATTAACAGAGAGATTAAAAGTTGCTCTCCCGTTTCTTAATAAAACAATAGATAAAAGTGCTGGAGCTCTTAATGCTGGCCAAACGCATTTATTTATATCGAATTAACTGGAAGAAAAAAAATTTGTGAGTTAATTGTAAATTCAAAGTTAATATTTTATTGGGGTTCTATCTAAAAACAGCTTGTAAAAGCTATAGTTCTCTTCTCTGCTGCCTTTGCAAGCCCTCCTCTTCTAATCCCGTCCAGACTTTCTGTGGCTGTCCAATCACAGACTCCCACTGCAGCTCAATGAGAAGTCTTTACAAGGCAGGTGCTCTGGGCAATTGCTGCCTCTTGAGTTGATCTCCACTGAGCTAAACAAACCATGAAGTAACAGGACGGGTGTCTGATTGACATCTGCGGTGGGGAGGGGTGCGACAAAGTTAATTTATAAAAGTGCGTCTATTAAAAATCTGCACATTTCTGTAAAATGAAAAAGATACACTATTCACGCAATTCAGTAAGCGAACCTGCATTAGTGGTCTGTGGTATCCCTTTCAAGACTGGATTGCAACTCCAACTGATCTGAGGCAATCCAGGAAATTAAAATAATCACATTCTGTCAAAGATACACAATGGTGAATTTTATATTAAGAGGAAACTTTGCAGGATTCACTCAGGGCTCTGGAAACCCCACCTTTGGTCTTGTTTGTTCTAAAGTCTCCGGAACCTCCAAGTGGCCGGCTCCAACTTCACAATCCTGTACCCTTTAAAGCTGTCATATTAAAATAAAAAATACAAAGAATAACTAATAACGCCGACACTTGAGCAGCAGGATTTTTGTTCTGATGACCAATTCCAGATGAATTGATCCTTGCCCTTTTCAACTTCAATGTCCATATCTGCTCTGCTTTGTTTTTTTGATTACTCTGCAGAAAAAAGAAGAAAATATAAAATTTCATCAAGTGATACTGACTGTTGTAGCATCAGGAAATGACTCTTCACATTATTGTGTAAACATACAAAAAGTTAGATGAAAATCAGAAAACATATATGTATTAAGAAGTGAGGTGAAGCGTGCCAATATCTGCCTATACTAGACGCTGAGTTTAAAGGGATTCTATAGTGCTAGGAAAACAAAGCCGTTTGTAGAATCCTGCATTGCCCCCCTGCCGCGCGGCTGAAAGGTTAAAACCCCTTCAGTCACTTACCTGAATCCTTGGCACTGGGATTTCCCCATAGGAAAGCGTTGTTCAAGGCTTTCCTGTAGGCAGGCCCGGACTGGCAAATGCCCGATGGGCCATGGTGGCCATGGGCCAAGGTCGGCAGGGGAGGATACAGGACATCCCCTGCCAGTCTATGCAGGCCGGCACTATCTGTGAGCCGGCCCCACTGTTTTCAATAACGGGCTGGTGAGGAGATTAAAGATCTCCCTCACCGGCCCACTTAAATAGACATGCGGCTGGGGAGGGAGAAGAGGACCCGGCGGAGCTCTATCTTGCAGCTCTGCCAGGTTCCTCTTGCGAGAACCTGCAGGCTAGAGTTCACTCACCACTAGGACTACCAGCGATGGTGTTAGAGTGCCGGTCCTCCCCCCCACCCCTCCTCTCTCCCTGGTATCGGCGTGCTGGTGCCCCCCTCCCAGGCTAAAGGATAGAAGGGAGGGGGAATATAATGCCTGCTTAGATTTTTATATGTTTGGTTTTTAACCCCCACCCCCAACACACAAACCCTTCTAACGTTTATACACAGCACTCTCACACACAGCACCCACACACACACAGCACCCACACACACAAATCACCCACAGCACAATCACACACAGCACCCACACACACATCACACTCAGCACTCTCACACACAGCACCCTCACACAAATCATACACAGCACCACACACACAAATCACCCACAGCACCCTCACACACAGCACACACAAATCATGCACAGCACCCTCACACACAGCACTCACACACACATCATACTCAGCACTCTCACACACAGAACACACAAATCATGCACAGCACTCTCACACTCAGCACTCTCACACACATCATACACAGCACCCTTACACACAGCACCCTCACACAAATCACACACAGCACAATCACACACAGCACCCACACAGACAAATCACACACAGCACCCTCACACAAATCACACACAGCACCCACACACAAAATCTCACACACAGCACAGCACACCTCACACACACAGCATCCATCATACACACATGCTGCACCCTTCACATACACACGACACCCCTCACATACACACAGAAGCCCCCCAACACA
>OW240923.1:4559840-4581884 GCA_933207985.1 Pelobates cultripes | reverse complement strand
CAGTCATTCTACACACTGTCATAAAACATAGCTTCGCCATGAACTTAATGCCAAAGGCCACAGGCAGTAACACAGACATACACATGCTCAGAGAAACATGCATACATATACAAAGATACTCACTGCCAGACACACACTCTCAGGCACACACAGGTAGACAATGCAACGACGTATATAAAGACTAGTTCTCTATATTCAGTACTGCAAGCCCGCCCTTCAATATATCTACAGCTTCTCATACACACACAAGTCAACTGCTGTTTTTTTCCAATAATGGTGTTAGTGGGGGCCTCATGTATGAGTTTCGCCTAAGGCCTTGCCAAGTCTAGAGCCGCCACTGTGTAAAATAATGCCTATATTCCTCTTTTATTGGGGGGGGGGGGAATTTCTGCAACATAAAGTAAAGCCAAGTTTTACCTACAGTTCACACGGTGACACTGTATATTATCCCTTCTGTATGTTTATATATTTAAGAAATAACAAGTAACCTGTCTGGCAGTGTTTTCACGATATGCAGTGTCACTATGACAGGTGCACAGTCACAGGTCACGTCCTGTTTCTATACATATTATCTATACATATTATCTCGGCACCGTGTGCAACGTTCAGAAGGCTTTATCGGATAGAACAGGGTTCATTCTGGGGGGGGGGGGTGAGCTGCCTCACAGGATTTACTTTGCTGAGTAACTTACTTTTGAAGTGAATTATTTTTACGTTACCCAAACATGGTGAAATAAAATGCTGTTCTTTTAAAATGCAGTGTGTGATTTACAAGGGCGGATAAAAAACCTGAAAACTCTTCAGTCAGTCTCATGCTGTAGAAGAGCAATCCGACCGCTAGGTGTGAATTCTGTTTGTCAACACTGATCCAAAGCAGGCCGTGCAATGAGCCCCAAAGGACCCAGTCCGTTGTATTGGTTGTCATTATGTAACCTTGGAACTGGTATAAAAAGCTGCTGTTAATACACATTTTCTCCTTTAAAAAAAAATTAAAAATTCCTGACTGATTTGTCAAATTTGTTTTAGAGCTGCTGCACGTAAGGCATGTTTATATTCTAAAATAACATTGTCTGGATCGAGGTCAGCACTAGATGAGAAACATTAATGTGTATTGTGCTCTTATCCATGTTTGTTCATATTGTATTTGACTGTAAAATATCTTAACAACCACAGCTAAAGCAGAGTCTGTCATGCAAATACCCATGGCAGCACAGTCAGACCCTACCAGGGATAAAACCTCAAGCTTTGTGCAGACATCGATCGGATAAAACTCGGGGTCCCAGTTCAATCATTTTCATAATACAAATTCTAGGTCAGGACGGCGAATATACCCAGAAAGGTTAATCAAGTAACAGAACCGAAATAAATAAATGCTGAAATATATTTTCTTGATGAATGTGCCTAATTTTTCAACCATAAATCACTGTGTTGGGTGGAGATCACGTTCGTTATTTGCGGTGATCAATGTAAATTTATTATCGCTTCTGAAGCAGGGATAGTTTGGCTGTTATTGGGCCTGAGAAGGTTAGCTGACTATTAAACCTCTATGAAATGACGGAGTTAATCAACAAAGTGAGAATTCAAATTTAAAAGTAAGAGAGTCCAGCTGGACAACCCTTCTAAACCGGCTATGCTTTCACGTTGGCCTTAAAGTGAAAATGAACTTATCCCTTTAATGAATAACCTGAATACATTTGAAATGTTATGAATTTTCGGCCATAAAATAATGCCGACTGTTTTAACATTGGTGACGCACTTGGCTGCCACTGCCTTTTTCCTGCTGGTTAACGTCTCTTCTTAATTATTGCTGTAAAATCTGTTCACAGGGCCAGGCTATGGCTTGTGTCACTATTACACAATAAGCTGTGTCACATGATATGTCCAACTGGACTCAATGATGGCTGACTGACCGACAAGAAATCATTTCAGGTGGTGCACATCGAACACTGCGTTAATGCTGTTAGCGTACAAATCCTGGCTGAAACCAGAACAAACGTGCAGTGCGAGGCTGCAGAACCAACAGGTAAAGAATGATTCAGCAATATCAATATTCACTGTGACTCAGCCCCAAACAATAAGGGCTTACCGTCCAGAAATCATTATATGAGGGACTCCTCCCTAGTGCTTCTAATGTACACATGGGCCGTAGTATGCTTGCTCTATACATGCAATATCCTTCTTTTATACACATAGATCTCGTTATAATAACAGAGAGATTAAAAGTTGCTCTCCCGTTTCTTAATAAAACAATAGATAAAAGTGCTGGAGCTCTTAATGCTGGCCAAACGCAGACAAAACGCATTTATTTATATCGAATTAAATGGAAGAAAAAAAATTTGTGAGTTAATTGTAAATTCAAAGTTAATATTTTATTGGGGTTCTATCTAAAAACAGCTTGTAAAAGCTATAGTTCTCTTCTCTGTTGCCTTTGCAAGCCCTCCCCTTCTAATCCCGTCCAGTCTTTCTGTGGCTGTCCAATCACAGACTCCCACTGCAGCTCAATGAGAAGTCTTTACAAGGCAGGTGCTCTGGGCAATTGCTGTCTCTTGAGTTTAGCTCCACTGAGCTAAACAAACCAGGAAGTAACAGGACGGGTGTCTGACTGACATCTGCGGTGGGGAGGGGTGCGACAAAGTTAATTTATAAAAGTGCGTCTATTAAAAATCTGCACATTTTTGTAAAATGAAAAAGATACACTATTCACGCAATTCAGTAAGCGAACCTGCATTAGTGGTCTGTGGTATCCCTTTCAAGACTGGATTGCAACTCCAACTGATCTGAGGCAATCCAGGAAATTAAAATAATCACATTCTGTCAAAGATACACAATGGTGAATTTTATATTAAGAGGAAACATTGCAGGATTCACTCAGGGCTCTGGAAACCCCACCTTTGGTCTTGTTTGTTCTAAAGTCTCCAGAACCTCCAAGTGGCCGGCTCCCACTTCACAATCCTGTACCCTTTATAGCTGTCATATTAAAATAAAAAATACAAAGAATAACTAATAACGCCGACACTTGGGCAGCAGGATTTTTGTTCTGATGACCAATTCCAGATGAATTGATCCTTGCCCTTTTCAACTTCAATGTCCATATCTGCTCCGCTTGGTTTTTTTGATTACTCTGCAGAAAAAAGAAGAAAATATAAAATTTCATCAAGTGATACTGACTGTTGTAGCATCAGGAAATGACTCTTCACATTATTATGTAAACATACAAAAAGTTAGATGAAAATCAGAAAACATATATGTATTAAGAAGTGAGGTGAGGCGTGCCAATATCTGCCTATACTAGACGCTGAGTTTAAAGGGATTCTATAGTGCCAGGAAAACAAAGCCGTTTGTAGAATCCTGCATTGCCCCCCTCCCGCGCGGCTGAAAGGTTAAAACCCCTTCAGTCACTTACCTGAATCCTTGGCACTGGGTCAGTCTCCACCCACATTCCTCCCTCATCAGCCTGTGGGTAGACCTAATGCGCATGCGTGGCAATGGCCGTGCTCGTATTAGGATTTCCCCATAGGAAAGCGTTGTTCAAGGCTTTCCTGTAGGCATGCCCGGACTGGCAAATGCCCGGTGGGCCGCGGTGGCCATGGGCCAAGGTCGGCAGGGGAGGTTACAGGACATCCCCTGCCAGTCTATGCAGGGCCGGCACTATCCGTGAACCGGCCCCAATGCTTTCAGAACGGGCCTGTGAGGAGATTAAAGATCTCCCTCACCGGCCCAGTTGAATAGACATGCGGCTGGGGAGGGAGAAGAGGACCCAACGGAGCTCTATCTTGCAGCTCCGCCGGGTTCCTCTCGCGAGAATCGGGGGGTAGCCACGCAGGCTAGAGTTCACTCACCACTAGGACCACCAGGGATGGTGTTAGAGTGCCGGTCCTCCCCCACAACCCCCCCCTCTCCCAGGTATCGGTGTGCTGGTCCCCCCCTCCCAGGCTAAGGAACAGAAGGGAGGGGGAATATAACGCCTGCTTCGATTTTTATATGTTTGTTTTTTACCCCCCACCCCAACACACAATCCCTTCTAACATTTATACACAGCACTCTCACACACATCACACTCAACCCTCCCACACATCATGCACAGCACTCACACACACAGCACAATCACACACAGCACCCCCACACACACAGCACAATAACACACAGCACCCACACACACAAATCACGCACAGCACTCTCACACACAGCACCCTCACACACATACACAGCACTCTCACACACAACACCCTCACACACATCACACTCAGCACTCTCACACAAATCACACACAGCACCCACAGTCAGCACTCTCACACACATCATACACAGCACCCACACACACAAATCACCCCCACACACACAGCACAATAACACACAGCACCCACACACACAAATCACACACAGCACCCTCACACACATCATACACAGCACCCACACACACAAATCACCCACAGCACCCTGACACACAGCACCATTACACACAGCACCCTCACACAAATCACACACCGCACCCACACACAAATCACATACAGCACAAATCACCCACAGCACCCTCACACACAGCACCCACACACAAATCGCACACAGCACCCTCACACACAGCATCCATCACACACACATACTGCACCCCTCACATACACACTACACCCTCACACACCTCCACTGCACCCTTCACATAAACACAAAACCCCCTCCAACACACTGCACCACACACATACACAATACTTCCAAACATATTTTTATAATTATATATATATATATATATATACACACACAGCACCCATCACACAAATACTGCACCCCTAAACACATTACATTCCAGACACACACTAGATCCCTTACACAACTCTGGATCATCTACACACATACACACATTAGATCCCTATATACAGTCTAAATCCGTTATATACACACACTCACTAGATCTTCTATACACATTCTGGGTCCTTAAAACACACACTAGATTCATATATATATATATATATGCACACACACTACACTCCTAACATACACAGTCTGAATACCCTATACACACACTAGATTCCTTGTAAGCAAACACATACTACACCCCTAAACACACAATCTCTATACACACACTATTGCCTGTATGCACACACTTGCTACATCCCCAATACACACATTCTCTACAGCCCATAGCCACATATGCATCACATTACACCAAAAACACAACACAACTAAAACCGACCTTATTACACAATACCACACCACAATCAGCTCACTTTACACACACACAATACCACAAGCAGGCTCCAAACACATGCACAATACTCTTTCCTGGCCTTTTGTCTCCTGGTATCCATTTATAGAGACACCAGAGACAAGTTGCAAGGAAACACAGTGCAAGCATGTTATTAATTTTGCTTGCATTGCGCAGAACAAATACAGGGCCTATTTCTCATGCTAGAGCTCTTCAGCAGAGCTCTGTGCATGGTCTGCCCTGGAAGAGCATTGAATCAACACGCTCACTTTGAGAGGGGGCGTGTTTGTCATTAGTGATGACAAAACACACCCTCTCTGCCCTGCCCCCTTCTTAGTGGGCCCCTGAGATAAAAAAATGCCCAGGCCGAATTTTTTTCCCAGTCCGGCAGAGCATGAGGACATCCAGCGTCAGATAACAGACTAAAGGTCTTTTTTAATCCAGGAAGTCCCTCTAGTGGCTGTCTGGTAGGCAGCCACAAGAGGAGGAGTTAACCCTCAGAGGTAATTATTGCAATAATTACCACTGTAAGGTTAAGGGACATATAGTCTAGAAAGTGTCTGTCAGATTACGAGTTTTCATTGAATCTTGCTTTTCAGGAATCAGTTCCTGGAAGAAAATCTCATAAGTGAATGAATGTTTTTGTTAGGCAAGCGAGTTATTTAAAGTATAATATTAACTCTGAGCAATTACCACACCTTGAACTGAATGCTCTTTAGTTATTTCCTATGTCATGGTGACAAAATACATTATTTCTCACTGTGGGCGGGCCAGGGACCTTTGCTATAAAAAGCAAGTGGTTTCCTCATTTTACACTTCATGAACGCATTGTGACAACTTGAAGCAAAATATCATTACAGACTAAGCCATGTCCGGTAAGGCAGAGATTGTATGGTCCTATCGTCACGTCCTGCACATTTTAAGTTTTTTTTTATAGTTTTCATTTAAAATCAGACTGGACTAGGTTTTGTAAATTATTTTAAAGGGACACTACACCAGCCTAAAGCATTTAAGCTTGCTAAATTACATTATGTGTGAAGAGAGTGTAGATTTCAATAGAAATTGGCACTTTTATAATTTAACCTTGTGACACCCACCCTGGCTGTTACTTCCTGGTTGTTTAGCTCAGTGGAGATAAACTCAAGAGGCAGCAATTGCCCAGAGCACCTGCCTTGCAAAGACTTCTCATTGAGCTGCATTGGGAGTCTGTGATTGGACAGCCACAGAAAGTCTGGGAGGGGCTGGAAGGGGAGGGTTTGCAAAGGCTGCAGACAAGAGAACTGCAGCTTCTACAAGACATTTTTAGATATATCCCCAGTGGGAAAAAAAATGCATAATAAAATGTGTTCAAGTTTTTGTAATTCTTTATTTTTGTTGTGCATGGTGTAACAATAGGCTTACTCAGCCACGATAGCAGTCGTAAGCAGTAATTGGCATAACAATCAAAACATGGCTTATGAATATTCAGCACAATTTTTAAGTTTCATGAGAGCAAAAGTAGACAGTGGATAGACAATAGGTTAAAGTTGAGCTTTCCTGTCTTTATATGATGATCACGTTAAGTGAGATTGACGTCAATCCTCATGCATTAATGTGACACGTTACAATGGGGTATCAAGTTGACGTGCACCATTTTACATTTACTTGTTTAGCATTAATGTTTAACAAGATTCATCAGCAGTAGCTAGCCTAGCTGTCAATGTTGAGCTGTGAATGTTTAGCTGATCTAGTATAATACAGGCATAAAACATAGTGGATTTTCAGCTAGTCACATACTGGTGTTAGATTACATTATAAATTCTCCTGAAATAATCGGTGCTTCACTGTGCTAAACTAGCGACACTGGTGTTGTTATGGTGTGTTAACAAGTGATACAGTACAGTAATAGCTTGTTAGTACATGGTGAATTAAAGTGTCATACTATGTGAGTATAGGCTATAGTACATTGGGTATGTATATCATTACCAAAGTTGCTTACATTGTAAAGTATTAGGTGCAAGCTTCGTCATAGGCAATAGCATTATAGGTGGAACAAAAAAGTAAAAGATAAAACGCAAACGCAAACTACTCAGTTTCAACAAGGTGAGAGCAATGTCTATGGTGCTGTTCGATTCAATCAGCCGATGCCGGCTCTGTGTGCTGAGCTTGTGAGCCGGGGTTGGGGGAGAAAAATAGCGTCCTGGTGAAGGGCCTGTCGGGCTCAAGTCGTGGCTGCCGCGTAAGCCTCCGTGGCTCTCTGTCTGGGCTTGAATTCTGTGGAGTGTACCGGGTCAAGGCCTCGAGAGGTTGCAGGTAACGCTCTTCCGAGGGAGTCCAGGGGGAGATCTAAGGCTCTCATTGCCGCTGTGGCTTCTTGCATGTCATGTATGACATACGTTGTTTCACCTTTGGTGACGTGTAGTGTGTTGGCTGGGCCCCATCGGTACCGGAGCTGGTGTGTGTGTAGTAGGGTGGTAAACGGTCTTAGTGTTCTCCTCCATGCCAGCGTTCCTCCCGAGAGGTCGGTATAGATGGAAAGCTCCATCTCTTCAAAGAGGTAGGTAGGTCAGCCTCTGGCAGCTGCTTGTACCGCCATTTTGTCTGTGCGGCTGACGAACTGAAGAATCAGGTCTCCAGGAGCTGAAGTTGGTGCTTTGCTCGATTTCGGTATGCGGAATATACCAGTTATTTGGGTCGCTTTGGCCGCTTTGGGGTTTAGGAGTGCAGCTATCAGCAGCCTGGTGAAGTGTGGTAGCTCGGCATCCGAGATGTTTTCTGCCACTCCCCGCACTTTTAGGTTGTTTTGGCGCCGTCTATCTTCCTGGGCGTCGAGCTGTCGTTCCGTGAGGAGGTTTTGTCGCTGAAGTTCTGAAACCGCCCGTTGCAGCTCCTTGAGATGGGTTGCCTGTGAGTCGGAGCAGTTTTCTATCACACCCAATCTGCCAGATAGGCCGCGTAAGTCGTCTCGGATTGCAGCCACCTCTGCCGAGATTTTTTGATGGTGGTCTTCCATGAGCCTGTCGATTGCTTCCATTGTGACCGGCGTGGAGGCCGCCGCGGGCGGTGTAGGTTTCAGCGGTGCCGTCGAGGGCCTCCGCAGTTCTGCCACATTCTCCCCCTCTGCTTCGTCCGAGGTTCCATCCTCAAAGTCGGAGCAGCCTCCGTGTAGGGACGCCATGTTGGGGCCCGGGGCACTCAGGGCCTGTTTCGATAAGTCCCCAATGTTCATGCCCTGACGAGGTTGTTTCAAGTTTTTAATGAAAATATATCTGCTAAATAATAATTCTTATTCATTTATTGTTTGTATTTGGGCCGTGGAGTGTCCCTGTAATGGTTTCAGTGCTAAACTCAACACCTCACACGTAATATCTGTCTATGAGAGATTGTTTGGAGAGTTTCCATGGTAACAGGTTTTGTTGCATGTTGCCCATGGGTGATCACTTCTTGTCAAACTGATTCTGGAGCACAACTCCAAGCATTCTCTGCCGGCTGTTGAGGATTGTAGTCCAATAAAAAATTGATGTGGGTCATAGTTGTACAAACACTGCAAATATTATGGTGCTATAAAAAGTGTTGTCGGCACCATTATTCTGTATATTTCTGACCCCCTTTTCAGTATTATCTCTTTCCAACACATTTTAATTTTTTCCTGATGGTTTTACCATTGATTACAGTCACAAAATTATATAAATACGTAAAATTATAATTACCATCAAAATAATTTTCTATATTAAATAGAAAGGAAGACATTGATACTTTGTTATAAAAAAAACCAGTGTGTGTATTAAACTTTTACTTTAAATATCACTGTGTGAGTTCCTCTGCTGTGATTTTATCCCGTATCTGCTTTCACATGTCCCTCATACAAGCAGGATAGTAATCAATCAGTTTCTTCATAGCGAATTCCTTATTGAATAGCAATGTAAAGGGGTCTCTGGAGTACAAGCAAGGCTGACGGGTTATGAAGTGGGAAGCTGGCTGTGATGGGGTTGCTAATAATGACACTGATAGACATTGCATACCGTCACACTGGGATTTATCATTTAACCTGAGACATGTGGAGAAATGGCTATTTGCAATATGAAGAAACTGTATAAACGGCAAGACAATAGCACATATCTAGTGATTTTATTATATATATTCATTTTTAGAAAAACCTTTCTGTTGATTTTTTAGAATGTGTCTTTTGGTTCATGTTCCAATTTGCAATGCGAACTGCATTTTACATGTTTACAGCTTCCCACAATAATTTGTGCTAATCTAGTGCAGTGAATGAAAAATGACTTTGACGTCAGACTATGCTTATTGTACGGTCCGCGTTCTTCTAATAACACGTGGGTTATTGGTGAATGGACTGCGGACTACACAAAGCACAACTATTACCCGGAACTTTGACCTCAGTAGACAGTATGCCATATTCATTTACCAGTCTATGCTGTGTCCTATACACAGTGGGATGGGATGGAGTAGGCGTTAGTAAACAGCAGGTGTGGAAATGAAAAAAAGAAATCTACTGGTCAATATACCCGTCTGTCATGGCGATCTACTTGTCCACACACAAAGTAATTCCAGTTTGGGGCTCCGCTAAGAGTCCTGGACATAGAATGGTGTTATTCAATAAATGTATTCCATTTTTCCAAATTAAATCGAAATGGAAAAACAACATTAAAAAAAAGTCTTATTTGGAAAAATGCCCCAGTGCAGCTTTAGTTACAACCTTTCGCCTCCAGGTATTCGCCTCCAGGTATTTTTGGATAAACATTTTTTAAAATGACTTTTTCAAAATATCAAACCATATAGAACATATATAAATATATATATATATATATAATATTGGAGTTTAGTGAATAAACCCCAGGTGTCTCACCTTCTGCCCTTCATAAACGCTCCATCTGCTCCCTTTATAGTGTGTGGGGATGTGTAAAATGTGCAGGCTGTGTGTAATGTGTGTGTGTGCGTGCTTTGTGTAATGTGTGTGCAAGCTGTGTGTAATGTGTGTATGTGCATGCTTTGTGTAATGTGTGTGCAAGCTGTGTGTATGTGCGTGCTTTGTGTAATGTGTGTTCAAGCTGTGTGTAATGTGTGTGTGTGCTTTGTGTAATGTGTGTATGTGCGTGCTTTGTGTAATGTGCGTGCAAGCTGTGTGTAATGTGTGTGTGTGCGTGCTTTGTGTAATGTGTGTGCAAGCTGTGTGTAATGTGTGTGTGTGCGTGCTTTGTGTAATAATGTGTAATGTGTATGTGTGCTTTGTGTAATGTGTGTGCAAGCTGTGTGTGTGTGTGTCGTGCTTTGTGTAATGTGTGTGCAAGCTGTGTGTGTGTGTGTGCGTGCTTTGTGTAATGTGTGTGCAAGCTGTGTGTAATGTGTGTATGTGCGTGCTTTGTGTAATGTGTGTGCAAGCTGTGTGTATGTGCGTGCTTTGTGTAATGCGTTTGTGTGCGTGCTTTGTGTAATGTGTGTGCAAGCTGTGTGTAATGTGTGTATGTGCGTGCTTTGTGTAATGTGTGTGCAAGCTGTGTGTAATGTGTGTGTGTGCGTGCTTTGTGTAATGTGTGTGCAAGCTGTGTGTAATGTGTGTATGTGCGTGCTTTGTGTAATGTGTGTGCAAGCTGTGTGTAATGTGTGTATGTGCGTGCTTTGTGTAATGTGTGTGCAAGCTGTGTGTAATGTGTGCATGTGCGTGCTTTGTGTAATGTGTGTGCAAGCTGTGTGTAATGTGTGCAAGCTGTGTATAATGTGTGTGCGTGCTTTGTGTAATATGTGTGCAAGCTGTGTGTAATGTGTGTGTGTGTGTGCAAGCTGTGTGTATGTGTGTGCTTTTGTGTGTGTGTTAGCTGTGTGTAATGTGTGTGTGTGCGTGCTTTGTGTAATGTGTGTGTGTGCAAGCTGTGTGTAATGTGTGTGTGTGCGTGCTTTGTGTAATGTGTGTACAAGCTGTGTGTAATGTGTGTGTGTGTGCGTGCTTTGTGTAATGTGTGTGCAAGTTGTGTGTATAGTGTGTGTGTGCAGACTTTGTGTAATGTGTGTGCAAGCTGTGTGTATGTGCGTGCTTTGTGTAATGCGTTTGTGTGCGTGCTGACTTGTGTAATATGAGTGCAAGCTGTGTGTAATGTGTTTGTGTGCAGGCTGACTTGTGTAATATGTGTGCAAGCTGTGTATAATGTGTTTGTGTGCGTGCTGACTTGTGTAATGTGCGTGGGGCAGTTCTGGTGTCAGCAGTAGACTTTATTTTTGGATACGCAGGTGATGCACAATAATAAATTGTAGAATTTCCTCTCTCACAGTTGTATATACTGGTCTTTTTATCCTCCAGGTAAGAGAGCGCTGATCGTCTTGGCCCACCAGGAGAAGACCTCATTTAATTATGCCATGAAGGATGCAGCTGTGGAAGCTCTGAAGAAGAAGGGCTGGCAGGTCACCGTGTCCGATCTTTACGCCATGAAGTTTAATCCAGTCTTATCACGAGATGACATTATTGGTAATTAATTAAGAGGGCACAGAGGGGCTCCATGATGCAGTCTGATCTCTGGGTTTGGTAACTTCCACCCATTGAAAAGTAACATTACCAACACTACAGCAGCCAGGGCTAATCTTCTAATATTATTCTAATCTAAGAGTCTCTGTAATGTTTCTACAGGAGATCCCCAAAATCCAGATGCATTTAAGTACGGCGTGGAATCCGCGGTTGCTTACAAAGAGGGACGTCTCGCCCCAGATATTATCGAAGAGCAGAAAAAGCTTGAAGCTGCTGATTTGGTGATCTTTCAGGTATTTAGAGAAAGAGAGAGAGACTCTCCCCGTCCACATCTCATTAAGACAAAAAGTATAATATAGTCAGCGGAACAACTACAGCTTATTGTATTTGTTGTAGGGTTTTTGTTTGTTATTTTTTATTAGGTTTTATTGTGCATTTAAAAGTAAATCCTGAATATCAACTGTACATTCAGTATCATATAGTCAAAAACAATCAGAGTGTGATGCAAGTAACATAGGTTCAAGATACATGGTTGCAATAAAGGTGAGCTTGGTGTATTTGTTTTGGTGAGTAGAATCATTCCCTTCAGTTATTTTCCAGTAAACACTGTCTTTTCAGAGAACGTGCAGTGTTTACATTACAGCCTAGGGACACCCCCACTGGCCATTTCTTAGATGGCTGCTAGAGGTGCTTCCTGGGGCAGTGCTGCACAGTGTGACTGACATTCAGTGTCTCCACCCTCTGCATACAGACACTGCACTTTCCTCATAGAGATGCATTGATTCCCATTGTACAGTGCTACAGAATCTGATGGTGCTATATAAATAATAAAATAAATAATAATAATTTAATGTATTTCTATAAGGAGATGCTGATTGACCAGGATGGTGTTTGGCTCTGTCCCCTGCCCCACCTCCTTGACAACCTCAGCCAAATCCCAATCCTATGGGAAAGAATTGTCATTGGCTGAGATCATCACTTCTGATTATGTCAGCCAAGGAGGCAGGTCAGAGGCAGAGACAGAACTAGCAAACTGGAATAAAGGTAAGATTTTATTGTATTTAGGGGGGCCAGGATGTACCAGGGGGGCTAGATGGTGGTTTTACCACTGTAGGGTTAGGAATACATGTTTGTGTTCCTGACACTATAATGTTCATTTAAGTATGACTTGGAAATGGAGATAAATGTCCCTCAAAAATTTTCCAAAATCCCTGAAGTGTTAGTATTGTGTGTTGATTGGTATGTCATCAGTGTACGCAGAGATTTGTAATATTTCATATTGTGTGTGTGCTCAATGCAGTGTGCATCATACAATTTATTATTGTGTCTTTATCGCAGTTTCCTCTCTACTGGTTCGGGCTGCCCGCCCTGATTAAAGGATGGGTTGACCGGGTTTTCAGCGTTGGTTTTGCGTACACCCTGACGACACTATATACCAATGGACCGTTTCGAGTAAGTTGTTGGAAGAACTAAGCTGTTAAATTGCAGAAATGAGCGGGAGATATAAATGTTAACAGAGGGGGGCTTATTCACCAAACTCCAAGTAGTAGTGAGCTAAAATCTGAATTTCAAAATTAAGGCCAAAATAGCCGAGCTGTTTCTTTTCTGTTATTTTGGTCTACATTTTGCATTTCACTTTTAAACTTGGACTTTTGTGAATAAACCTTTTTAATAAGTTTATGATCTATAAAAACGGGATACAATCATACAATGACACGGAAACCGCGCTCCATGAGTGATCTCGTTATTGATTTATTTGTTTGACAAATGACCTGAGGTTTCTTTTAATAGAGAGCTGTGGCATTTATACAATGCTTTAAATAGAATCAATAGGAACATCAGGATTGGCTGAACCATGGCTCACAAAACTTATAAAAACAATTAGGAATTCCCTGGGAAACAGAATTGCGAGCGGTTATATCTTCACATAGGAAACACTATTTATTTTCACACTCTTCATTCTTCCACTTTTTGTTCCTGCCTTGGATTTTCTATCCTTTATTTATTTTTAGCCACAAAATTAAACAAATGATTAGAAGAGGTGCATTTGATATTTGGAGGATTATTATTCATTAAACAAAAAGGAAGATTGAGAGCGCTTCTTACCTGTCTCAGTAAACGGCCACTCTGACAGATTCGTAATAAATCTGATCTCATTGCCCTGTTTTCATTCTATAATTTCCTTTTATGTTGGACTCTGCTGAATTTATCGAGATACTTTCATTTCTATTTATTATCAATGTTTCATCTTTTTGTTTGAACTTGCTGCTTAGTGATGCATTATTTCTTTTTTTACTTATTTAGATTGTTGGAAACTGTGCTAGCATTCTGTGATTTTTGTGTGTGTATGTTTTCTACTTTACTCAGACGTACATTACCTTTATTTTCGCAGAATAAGAAAGCCCTATTGTCATTTACCACCGGAGCTGCAGGCACAACGTTCTCAAACAAGGGGTTGAACGGTGACATCAATGTGAATATATGGCCAATGCAGGTATGTGCTCACTTTAGCCACAGATCATGGTATTAGATGATGCCAAACAGCAGATCATAGACAAAATGTCAAAGGATTATGGGGGTTGTAGTTTTAAAACAGCTTTTGGGTTACATGTTGGCTGTTTACAAGAAGTAGACACTCCAACCACCATAACCACCACAGCTTATTATTACAGAGTATTGTATTATTACAGCTCATTGTATTATCACAGAGTATTGTATTATTGCAGCTCGTTGTATTATTACAGCTCATTGTATAATTATATTTATTTATAAACTATTTAACCAGGAAAGATACATTGGTATTTATCTTGTATTTAAGTGTGTCCTGGGTCCACAAAACATTGCATTGATACATTAGGGTACAATAAAATACAAAAACAATATTAATACACAATAAATACAAAATGTAACATAGAACAGGTAAGAAATATATAATCAACCGTAACCATATACACTGAGACACATTACTGGGAGTATTATTGCTGTGGAGCTCTGTTATACACTCAGACACATTACTGGGAGTATTATTGCTGTGGAGCTCTGGTATACACTCAGACACATTACTGGGAGTAATATTGCTGTCGGGCTCTGTTATACACTCAGACACATTACTGGGAGTATTATTGCTGTGGAGCTCGGTTATACACTCAGACACATTACTGGGAGTATTATTACTGTGGAGATCTGTTATACACTCAGACACATTACTGGGAGTATAATTGGTGGGGAGCTCTGTTATACACAGATATTTCTGGGAGTATTATTGCTGTGGAGCTCTGTTATACATTCAGACACATTACTGGGAGTATTATTGCTGTGGAGCTCTGTTATACACTCAGACACATTACTGGGAGTATTATCGCTGTGCAGCTCTGTTATACACTCAGACACATTACTGGGAGTATTATTGCTGTGTGGCTCTGTTATACACTCAGACACATTACTGGGAGTATTATTATTGTAGAGCTCTGTTATACACTCAGACACATTACTGGGAGTATTATTGCTGTGGAGCTCTGTTATACACTCAGACACATTACTGGGAGTATTATTGCTGTGGAGTTCTGTTGTACACTCAGACACATTACTGGGAGTATTATTGCTGGGAGCTCCGTTATACACTCAGACATATTACTGGGAGTATTATTACTGTGGATCTCTGTTATACACTCAGACACATTACTGGGCGTAATATTGCTGTGGAGTTCTGTTATACACTCAGACACATTACTGGGAGTATTATTGCTGTGGAGCTCTGGTATACACTCAGACACATTACTGGGAGTATTATCGCTATGGAGCTCTGTTATACACTCAGACACATTACTGGGAGTAATATTGCTGTGCAGCTCTGTTATACACTCAGACACATTACTGGGAGTATTATTGCTGTGTGGCTCTGTTATATACACTCAGACACATTACTGGGAGTATTATTGTAGAGCTCTTTGCTATACACTCAGACACATTACTGGAGTATTATTGCTGGGAGCTCTTGTTATACACCTGTGACACACATTGGGGAGTATTATTGCTGTGGAGCTCTGTTATACACTCAGACACATACTGGGAGTATTATTACTGTGGAGATCTGTTATACACACAGACACATTACTGGGAGTATTATTACTGTGGAGATCTGTTATACACTCAGACACATTACTGGGAGTATTATTGCTGTGGAGCTCTGTTATACACTCAGACACATTACTGGGAGTATTATTGCTGTGGAGCTCTGTTATACACTCAGACACATTACTGGGAGTATTATTACTGTGGAGCTCTGTTATACAACAGACACATTACTGGGAGTATTATTGCTGTGGAGCTCTGTTATACACTCAGACACATTACTGGGAGTATTATTGCTGTGGAGCTCTGTTATACACTCAGACACATTACTGGGAGTATTATTGCTGTGGAGCTCTGGTATACACTCAGACACATTACTGGGAGTATTATTGCTATGGAGCTCTGTTATACACTCAGACACATTACTGGGAGTAATATTGCTGTGCAGCTCTGTTATACACTCAGACACATTACTGGGAGTATTATTGCTGTGTGGCTCTGTTATACACTCAGACACATTACTGGGAGTATTATTATTGTAGAGCTCTGTTATACACTCAGACACATTACTGGGAGTATTATTGCTGTGGAGCTCTGTTATACACTCAGACACATTACTGGGAGTATTATTGCTGGGAGCTCTGTTATACACTCAGACACATTACTGTATATTATTACTGTGAGATCAGTATACACACAGACACATTACTGGGAGTATTATTGCTGTGGAGCTCTGTTATACACTCAGACACATTACTGGGAGTATTATTGCTGTGGAGCTCTGTTATACACTCAGACACATTACTGGGAGTATTATTGCTGTGGAGCTCTGTTATACACTCAGACACATTACTGGGAGTATTATTATTGTAGAGCTCTGTTATACACTCAGACACATTACTGGGAGTATTATTGCTGTGGAGCTCTGTTATACACTCAGACACATTACTGGGAGTATTATTGCTGTGGAGCTCTGTTATACATCAGACACATTACTGGGAGTATTATTGCTGTGGAGCTCTGTTATACACTCAGACACATTACTGGGAGTATTATTGCTGGGGAGCTCTGTTATGCACTCAGATACATTACTGGGAGTATTATTGCTGTGGAGCTCTGTTATACACTCAGACACATTACTGGGAGTATTATTGCTGTGGAGCTCTGGTATACACTCAGACACATTACTGGGAGTATTATCGCTATGGAGCTCTGTTATACACTCAGACACATTACTGGGAGTAATATTGCTGTCGGGCTCTGTTATACACTCAGACACATTACTGGGAGTATTATTGCTGTGGAGCTCGGTTATACACTCAGACACATTACTGGGAGTATTATTACTGTGGAGATCTGTTATACACTCAGACACATTACTGGGAGTATAATTGGTGGGGAGCTCTGTTATACACAGATATTTCTGGGAGTATTATTGCTGTGGAGCTCTGTTATACATTCAGACACATTACTGGGAGTATTATTGCTGTGGAGCTCTGTTATACACTCAGACACATTACTGGGAGTATTATCGCTGTGCAGCTCTGTTATACACTCAGACACATTACTGGGAGTATTATTACTGTGGAGCTCTGTTGTACAGTCAGACACATTACTGGGAGTATTATTGATGTGGGGCTCGGTTATACACTCAGACACATTACTGGGAGTATTATTGCTGTGCAGCTCTGTTATCCACTCAGACACATTACTGGGAATATTATTGCTGTGGAGCTCTGTTATACACTCAGACACATTACTGGGAGTATTATTACTGTGGAGCTCGGTTATACACTCAGACACATTACTGGGAGTATTATTACTGTGGAGCTCGGTTATACACTCAGACACATTACTGGGAGTATTATTGATGTGGAGCTCTGTTATACACTCAGACACATTACTGGGAGTATTATCGCTGTGCAGCTCTGTTATACACTCAGACACATTACTGGGAGTATTATTGCTGTGGAGCCCTGTTATACACTCAGACACATTACTGGGAGTATTATTGCTGTGGAGCTCTGTTGTACAGTCAGACACATTACTGGGAGTATTATTGATGTGGGGCTCGGTTATACACTCAGACACATTACTGGGAGTATTATTCCTGTGCAGCTCTGTTATTCACTCAGACACATTACTGGGAGTATTATTGCTGTGGAGCTCTGTTATACACTCAGACACATTACTGGGAGTATTATTACTGTGGAGCTCCGTTTTACACTCAGACACATTACTGGGTGTATTATTGCTGTGGATCTCCGTCATACACTCAGACACATTACTGGGAGTATTATTGCTGTAGAGCTCTGTGATACACACACACACATTACTGGGGGTATTATTGCTGTGGAGCTCTGTTATACACTCAGACACATTACTGGGAGTATTATTGCTGTGGAGCTCTGTTATACACTCAGACACATTACTGGGAGTATTATTGCTGTGGAGCTCTGTTATACACTCAGACACATTACTGGGAGTATTATTGCTGTGGAGCTCTGTTATACACTCAGACACAGTACTGGGAGTATTATTGCTGTGGAGCTCTGTTATACACTCAGACACATTGCTGGGAGTATTATTGATGTGGAGATCTGTTATACACTCAGACACATTACTGGGAGTATTATTGCTGTGGAGCTCTGTTATACACTCAGACACAGTACTGGGAGTATTATTGCTGTGGAGCTCTGTTATACACTCAGACACATTACTGGGAGTATTATTACTGTGGAGCTCTGTTGTACACTCAGACACATTACTGGGAGTATTATTGCTGTGGAGCTCTGTTGTACACTCAGACACATTACTGGGAGTATTATTGCTGTGGAGCTCTGTTATACACTCAGACACATTACTGGGAGTATTATTGCCTTGGAGCTCTGTTGTACACTCAGACACATTGCTGGGAGTATTATTACTGTGGAGCTCTGTTATACACTCAGACACATTACTGGGAGTATTATTGCTGTGGAGCTCTGTTATACACTCAGACACAGTACTGGGAGTATTATTGCTGTGGAGCTCTGTTATACACTCAGACACAGTACTGGGAGTATTATTGCTGTGGAGCTCTGTTATACACTCAGACACATTACTGGGAGTATTATTACTGTGGAGCTCGGTTATACACTCAGACACGTTACTGGGAGTATTATTACTGTGGAGCTCGGTTATACACTCAGACACATTGCTGGGAGTATTATTGATGTGGAGATCTGTTATACACTCAGACACACCAAAAATATTGAGTTCCTAGAAAAGAGTGACATTAATATAGAAAAGATTTGGTTCCAAAATGGGACTGTCCCTCCTATATAGGGACACTTGGGTGTTATGTAAATACTAGGGCTCACCGGTATCCTGTCTTTCTGTGGCAATGTACTGAGCTGTGGATATTCTCTCCAGGGAGGTTACATTCAATCCAAACTGCTGATTCCCTACTTCTTCCTATTGCTAATAGAATAATAAGATAGCCTCTCTCCTCCTAAAATAAAGGATCGAACATGTTTTATTTACTTAAATATTTTTTTTTTCTTAAGCAGAATAATATTTTTACCATTGATCTAGTACCAATATAATTTACAGCTGTACACTGGGATACAAAATATCTAATAACGCTTTATTATTTATATCCCAACTCTCTGCAGAATGGAATTTTTAGTTTCTGCGGATTCCAAGTACTGGAACCAGAGATCTCATACGCCGTTTCACACATCCCACACGAAGCCCGCGTCGCCATCCTTGAAAGCTGGAAGAAGAGGCTGGGAACGATTTGGGATGAAAAACCCATTAAATTTATCCCACTCCAGGACTTTGATCTGGATAATGGGTTTGTAGTTAAGAAAGAGGTTGTGGAGGCAAATTCTGGCCAAAAAACCGGGATCACTGTTGGACAACATTTGGGCAAAGCGATACCGCCAGATAGTCAGGTGAAGTCCGATAGCACCAGGCTGTAAAAGACAATTTGTACTCTCTAAATCTTTGGCTCAATTTTTATTAAAATCCATATTTCTGAGTTATATCTTGTTTCTACTTATTTTAGCTTCTACAGTTTAAATACTATAAACAGAGCTGACATTGTCAGTGCCAGCCCCTAACATGAGTTATAATGGCAGATTCGGTGCAATGGCCAGTTTGTTCTTCAAACAAAAAAACAATTCATTCATCAGGACTTTTTATATTAAGAAACATTATTGTTATGCCATAGTTGGAAACTGTCTGTGTTTCTCTTCAATGATTCTGAAAAAATCCAATTATTGTCATGGTCTGCTCAAATTGATTAAACATTCTAATGTGACAGAAAATAAATACTGTAGTTGCTAATCATTTTCACTGAAGAGCTTGCAATCTGTTTTGAATCCCATAGTAAAAAAATGTAATTGTTTTTCTTGACAAATTAAAGAGAGTATTGTCATAGTGATATGACTTTTGATGTTTTTTTATGAAGATACAATATCAAAAATGCATATTGATTACATTGGAAGTTCATTGAATTAATCAGAGAGAAAGTAGAGACCCTGCAAAGCTGACAAAAAGAGAGCATTTCGTCTCAGATTTTGTTAACAATGGCTGTGGGAGCCAGGCTTCTTCTCATTCACCATGAGAGTTGGTCTTTAGAGGACACCACGGCCTTGTAGGATCCTTCAAGGACCTCTTGCACAGACGTACATCAAGCTAAAGCACACACATGTCTCAATACTGTTAGTGTTTTTGCTATAGAGCTCTGTGTTATTCTTAAATACATTTTACATTACTGTGAGTCTTATTGTTGGGGAGCTCCGTGATACACTCATAGATGCTGCAGGGGCTGTGTGTCACAGTCACATGTATGGCACTTTACTGTGAATTGTATTGTGTGGAGCTCTGTGATACACTCATACATGTAACATTACTGTGAATTGTATTGTGTGGAGCTCTGTGACACACGCATACATGTAACATTACCATGGGCGTCCGCAGGAATTTTTCCGGGGGGGGGGGGCATAATTGTAATGACATCCATGCTTGGTACCTTTTTGACAGTGTCATGAAAGGGAAGGGGCATAGCTATTATCACATAAAGCCAGGGTGAATAGCGTTTTCACAACTATGGTGTCAGGAATATAGGTTTGTATTCCTGACACTATAGTGTTCCTTTAAGCAAATTAAAGGATATTTCTGGTCACCATAACAACTTCACCTAAATGAAAATGCTATGATGCCAGGAAGCCCCTGGGTGCTCGCTTTCCTTTAAGGGGTTAAATCGCTCTCAAATGGTTTAACCCCAAAGGCTTCCTCCAGCTCCAGGTCGCTCAGTGGTATTTGGCTTCTGAAACAGAGTGTCAGGAAGTGCAGATTGACGTCAGGCATGGGTGCCGCTGATTGGCCAGAGTGGTCAGTTGACGCTCTAAGCCAATCGTTAGTTCCCGGTTCATAAAATATTTTTACTTTTTTATGAATGGGGAGCTACTGATTGGCTTAGAGTGCCAGCTGACCGCTCTAGCCAATCAGCAACACCCCTACCCAACGGCACTCTGTGCTTCCTGACACTCAATAAATAAAAGTGAACACATTAATACTGATATTTTTTTACCTTTGGAGATGAGAAGGTCCAGCGTTTCCCTGCCAGGCCCAGGTACCAAAGCCTTATGATGTGGTGTCCAGAATAAAGTGGAGGTTCACTTCATTTGTCCTTCCTGCTCCAATCTCCTTTTCCTCTCCTTCATTTGACAGTCTTTTTTTTATCTTCTGACACTGTTTTCTATCCTTGGCCCCTTCTGCTCTTTTACCTTTCTGCTTATTTTGCGCCCTTCTGCTCCTCTTTCTTTCTGATCCCTTTCTGCTCCTTGCAGACCCATTCTGCTCCCTTTTCTACTTTACCTTTGTGCTCCTTGCTGTCCCTTTCTGCTCTTTCTCCTACTTTACCTTTGTGCTCCTTCTGATTCTTTCTGCTCCTTTACCTTTGTGCTCCTTGCTGTCCCTTTGTGCTCCTTCCTGCTCCTTGCAGGCCCTTCCTGCTCCTTGCAGGCCCTTCCTGCTCATTCTCCTACTTTATGTTTGTGCTCCTTCTGCCCCTTCCAGCTCATTTCTGACCCTTTCTGCTCCTTCTACTTTACCTTTGTGCTGCTTTACCTTCAAGCTCCTTGCTGACCCTTCCTGTTCATTTCTATATATCTATAGGCTGCTGCCCCCCCAAATCTATGGGCTGCTGCCCCCCAAATCTATGGGCTGCTGCCCCCTAATTTATGGGCTGCTGCCCCCCAAATCTATGGGCTGCTGCCCCCAAATCTAAAGGCTGCTGCCCCCCCAAATCTATAGGCTGCTGCCCCCAAAT
>OW240923.1:4419327-4558153 GCA_933207985.1 Pelobates cultripes | reverse complement strand
CATGTAACATTACTGTGAATTGTATTGCCGTGGAGCTCTGTGACACACGCATTCATGTAACATTACTGTGAATTGTATTGCCGTGGAGCTCTGTGACACACACATTCATGTAACATTACTGTGAATTGTATTGCCGTGGAGCTCTGTGATACACGCATTCATGTAACATTACTGTGAATTGTATTGTGTGGAGCTCTGTGATACACGCATTCATGTAACATTACTGTGAATTGTATTGCCGTGGAGCTCTGTGACACACACATTCATGTAACATTACTGTGAATTGTATTGCCGTGGAGCTCTGTGATACACGCATTCATGTAACATTACTGTGAATTGTATTGTGTGGAGCTCTGTGATACACGCATACATGTAACATTACTGTGAATTGTATTGCCGTGGAGCTCTGTGATACACGCATGCATGTAACATTACTGTGAATTGTATTGCCGTGGAGCTCTGTGATACACGCATTCATGTAACATTACTGTGAATTGTATTGCCGTGGAGCTCTGTGACACACGCATTCATGTAACATTACTGTGAATTGTATTGCCGTGGAGCTCTGTGATACACGCATTCATGTAACATTACTGTGAATTGTATTGTGTGGAGCTCTGTGACACACGCATGCATGTAACATTACTGTGAATTGTATTGTGTGGAGCTCTGTGGATGTAACATTACTGTGAATTGTACAGCTCTGTGATACATTCATGTAACATTACTGTGAATTGTATTGCCGTGGAGCTCTGTGATACACGTTGCTAATGGAAAGTATTCCTTTAAATTTCCTCCTTGCACAATGTGAATGCTATGTACTGCTGGGGTAGCACTCTATGGCAGCCAATCAATATGGCTAATTTATAAAATGGTGGGGCTGGAGACCCTTAATCCAAATTGTTAAAGGCAGCGTCACCCAGCGTGTTGGCGCTATATAAATAATAATAATAATAATAATAATAATAATGTGTAGGGCTGGCCAAGCATCATGGGAGTTATAGTTCACAAACAGCTGGCCATGAGTGCAAAGTACATAATGCCACTCCCATGGCACACTCCTATCACTCTCAGCCGCCATTGGAAGGGAGATGCCGTATCCATGGTAACAGTCTTGTGATCCCCGGGCTCTAGTTCTGTCCAGTCCGGGGAGCAGGGAGGGAACCTGGCAGCCTCCTCGGGGAAACACCCGCTGCACAGGCCGCGCCCAAGGCTCCTACTGGAGAAAACATTTCGTCTTCTTCTTCTTCTTCTTAGTTTGGAAGGAGCTCAGTGAGTGAACACCATGACTGGTGAGTGAGGGAGGGGATGGGGGGATAACACTGCCAGGGGTTATTATATTATACTGGGGGGCAGTTAACCCTAACACTGCCAGGGGTTATTAATTAATATTGGGGGCAGTTAACCCTAACACTGCCAGGGGTTATTATATTATACTGGGGGGCAGTTAACCCTAACACTGCCAGGGGCTATTAATTAATATTGGGGGGCAGTTAACCCTAACACTGCCAGGGGTTATTAATTAATATTGGGGGGCAGTTAACCCTAACACTGCCAGGGGTTATTATATTATACTGGGGGGCAGTTAACCCTAACACTGCCAGGGGTTATTATATTATACTGGGGGGCAGTTAACCATAACACTGCCAGGGGTTATTATATTATACTGGGGGGCAGTTAACCCTAACACTGCCAGGGGTTATTATATTATACTGGGGGGCAGTTAACCATAACACTGCCAGGGGTTATTATATTATACTGGGGGCAGTTAACCCTAACACTGCCAGGGGTTATTATATTATTATATTGGGGGGCAGTTAACCCTAACACTGCCAGGGGTTATTATATTATACTGGGGGCAGTTAACCATAACACTGCCAGGGGTTATTATATTATACTGGGGGGCAGTTAACCCTAACACTGCCAGGGGTTATTATATTATACTGGGGGGCAGTTAACCCTAACACTGCCAGGGGTTATTATATTATACTGGGGGGCAGTTAACCCTAACACTGCCAGGGGTTATTATATTATACTGGGGGGCAGTTAACCATAACACTGCCAGGGGTTATTATATTATACTGGGGGCAGTTAACCCTAACACTGCCAGGGGTTATTATATTGGGGGGCAGTTAACCCTAACACTGCCAGGGGTTATTATATTATACTGGGGGCAGTTAACCATAACACTGCCAGGGGTTATTATATTATACTGGGGGCAGTTAACCCTAACACTGCCAGGGGTTATTATATTATTATACTGGGGGGCAGTTAACCCTAACACTGCCAGGGGTTATTATTTTATATTGGGGGGCAGTTAACACTAACACTGCCAGGGGTTATTATTTTATACTGTCTCATATTAGGGGAGATAACCTGCTACAGGGGATAATGTTATTTATTGGCTCATAGTGGGGAGGGCTGTTTAATATGAAAGAGCTTGTTATAGAAGTGTTATGGAGAGAGATTGGGGAGGGCTGGGTGATGTATGTAAAGGTGGAGGTTATTGTGAGGGTAATTAAATGCATAAATAATTTATATATAAGTTCTGTTCCTGCATGCATTGGAATATTGTCTGATATAAACTACTGTCACATAGGGGAATATGTCCCAAGCGAATGGGAATATTCCAACGCCGTCTGTTTTATTGAAAAATGGGTTAAACAGGTTTTAATGCAATTAATGAGACCATTCACTCTTCAATAATAGGCCAGTATTCTCATTGTTAAAGAATGAAATGTCTGTAGATGGGTTTATTGTTGGAAATAACTCTTTATAAAGTGCCACAGAGTATCTGCATCAATTATTACATGACTGCTACTGCCCAGTCCTACCCATTCACAGGTGTCAGAGATCAGGAATTCAATGTTAATTTACAATTTTACACCAAATAACCAACTGAATACACACCCAGCTATGAAAATATCTCCCGCTGCTGAGGCCTGACACCTGAGATTCACTTTATATTTTCATATATTAGTAAATAACTGAATGTTTTGGATTGAAAGCTGTTTAGGCTGGGCACGTTTCACCCAAGGTTCCAGTATGTCAATCATGTCTTGTTCGAATTTTGTGTCTGTCTTGTTTACCTATTGTACAGCGCTGTGGAATATGGTAGTGCTATATGAATGTAATTGACTATTTGGTGGGTTTCAATCTGTTTCTGGGCACCATAAAAGGGTTATGATATTTGAGGTATTGGGCACCTTGCAAGCCCTGTCATTTGGATGAATAGACCCAGGGTTCCCCAAATATTCCAAATGTAAAATAAAACAGTTTTATCGTAACGGTTCATGATTATTGATGTTTTATATAGCGCCAACATATTCTGCAGCGCTTTACAATATTGTAGACTTTAACAATTAATGAGAAAAACTATCAAAGATTTGGATCTTAATGAAAGTTCACTAAGGACCCTGCTCGAACAAGTCCACGTAGATTTTCTGTATATTTAAGGGGTAAATCACTCCCATCATTATTTACACAAGGGAGCTCTCCCCTTTATTAACCATATATTACAGCGCACGCCCTGCTATTAAACACGCATCCTCCCATTACAGAGCAGAACCTGTATGTACAGGCACAGCACACTACTGCGATTAGGTGCTGCAGCACTTATTGGGGCTTATTCTATATCTCCCATGTCCAGTTACTGTTCTCGTATTTAACATTTATTTATTGTTTTTGTCTCTGAAATAACTTTTATCAAGGTTTTCATATCCGACCATTTAAAATGAGTCTTTCCTGTTTATATAAATCTGGGAACACACCTTCAAGGCTTCAATGGGGGTTGTGTGCTAATCGCCAAATAAAAAACTGATTTACCTAATTTAAATCATTGTTCAATGTCTAAATGTTTTATATATTGATCAGGACATGCAGCAGATGATGATGTTGTTGTTGTTGAGATGTCTGTTTTATTTATGCTCAAATTTTTTGTTTTTTTACTGAATTTTCAAAACAATATTACAAAGTAAAAGAAACACTCATGTTGATCCATGCTCAAGATCTGGTCTGGGGCTGTTTTTATTTCTCCCCAGAATTATTGATAAATCTTCTTTTCCGAGGGTACGTGATGGGCTTCTCTTTCATTAGAGAGTATGCCATGTAAGTGGATTCTGCCGGTGGTTCTGGAAGATTTGTTTATGAAACGGCACCGTAATTTGGCACCCAGATAGATCCCAAGCCGGCAGAGTATAACGAGGATCAGGTGCCACTCCTTTAATAACATGAAAAAATGCATGGATACCGCAGACAGAGCTGGGTATATCACGTGTCCCACCATTGGTACTGCTGCGGGTTGAGAAATGCATGTCACTCCCCATTACCCGTCATAATTCATCTGTTCACCTATTGTACAGCGCTGCGGAATTTGTTGGCGTTTTATAAATAATAACTTCCATAATCCACAAGCAATGCAGGGAATGGCATCTACCTGTAGCTAGAGGAGAGGATTTGTGTTTTAATACAGTGATTTTCTTGTTCAGAACACTTGTCACATGTCTTCCCAGCGGCTTATTGAGGGTAAGATAATTCCCTAAGGGGCCTCAGTGAGGAATGTTCTATCTCCATAGCCGATATAAAACTGAGCAGAAATTGGCCTTGTCATGATGATTCTCCAGCAGTTTGCTTGGGGTGTGTGTGTTTATCAAGAATTTTTATTAAGAATTGGTGGCTTTGATTTGCCCTTAACATATCTGTTTCTTGAAATCCGCCTTTCTGTTGACTCTGGAAGAACCTGCATCCCCATTCATTATACTCTGTGCCAACATTTAAAGTGTTTCCAGTTTATCCCAGCCAGTTTCCACTCCTTTTGTAAAGAGAAGCTCTGATGGCGGTTACCTACACAAAGCACAATTAGTCATCTAAATTTTGGTTAAGGAAGCTCGCGTGGTGGGTGTGACGGACCGCCTGGCACCCCGACCGGGTGCCTCCGTCATCAATTCTCCTAGTGCTCACCGAGGACTCCAAGCACTCCACCAGACACCATAAGAACAGTAGACCCCACAAACCGCCGCAGTTTGGCTGGGGTCTCGTTGTCCTCCACCCACCCTGGACCCAAGACCAGGATCCAGCTTCCAGTGCATGAACCTCTCCTACTCCAGAGAGTATATCAGGGACAGCTCTCATAAGAGCTAGTGATTAGAATCCACGGGAGTATAAGGAGTATAGCAATCCCCAGAGTAAATATAGCTGTCCCCTCCACACATGAGACTAGGCTCTATGTTGAGGGTGAAGATAAACTGATTTTAATGGTGCCACACTTGGCCTTATAGGGCAATCCCCATGCAAGGGGTATGCCCACATGGACCTGATGGTAGACTGATTTACAATGTCACAGACCAATAACAATAAGGTTACAAGGCACGACACTCCCACACACAGCACACAATCCCTCCTCTCTGCCTGGGAGATAGAGTCAGATACTGTATTAACTGAATTATGTCTAGGCAGAAAAAACACATATTATTATAAAACCCCCAAAGTACGCCCAAAACACAAAATATCCCCACAAATGTTACATCCACTGATAGCCCCGATCTGGGTGACCAACATATCCCAAAATCACCCAGATCAGTTCAGGAATTATATGGAAGCCATTTATTTGACCAACTGCAGGCATGGTCCCATGCCAAAAACAGTTCCAGAGAATCAGGGCTTGCGGTCGGTCTAGTTCGGTAGTTTGAAAACGAACAAACTCCCGAACAGAGTCAATAGTCTTACCCTGGAGCTTGTTCCATTCATCCAGACGAATGATCTCACTGAACAGTGCCCTTCTAAGTTGTATAGAATTGAACGCAGGCGGTGATGGAAGTCCAGCGTTGTTCAGGAGTTTCTGTTTCCGATTTTTAGTTCCATGAGATTCATGCCCAAACACCGCTGCCTGTGCTCATGCGAACAAGATGGCCGCCACCTCGTGGTTGTCCATAGGAATTGCGGCCACCCAGACGAATATTTAGAACACGTCAATGAGAACGTTCCAAGTTGTTGATAGATGTTAACAAGCTCCAGTGTGGTCTCTGGTTCGTGCGGTTGTTCGAGAGTATAACTGTATAACCCCTCATATTACACAGCCTAGCAGCGGCCGTATTGAGTCTGATCTGACTATCCTTTAACTTATTATACTCTGTATCCCCCCTCATATTACACAGCCTAGCAGCGGCCGTATTGAGTCTGATCTGACTATCCTTTAACTTATTATACTCTGTATCCCCCCTCATATTACACAGCCTAGCAGCGGCCATATTGAGTCTGATCTGACTATCCTTTCACTTATTATACTCTGTATACCCCCCTCATATTACACAGCCTAGCAGCGGCCATATTGAGTCTGATCTGACTATCCTTTAACTTATTATACTCTGTATCCCCCCTCATATTACACAGCCTAGCAGCGGCCGTATGGAGTGTGATCTGACTATCCTTTAACCTATTATACTCTGTATAACCCCCTCATATTACACAGCCTAGCAGCGGCCGTATTGCGTCTGATCTGACTATCCTTTAACCTATTATACTCTGTATAACCCCTCATATTACACAGCCTAGCAGCGGCCGTATGGAGTGTGATCTGACTATCCTTTAACCTATTATACTCTGTATCCCCCCTCATATTACACAGCCTAGCAGCGGCCATATTGAGTCTGATCTGACTATCCTTTAACCTATTATACTCTGTATCCCCCCCTCATATTACACAGCCTAGCAGCGGCCGTATGGAGTCTGATCTGACTATCCTTTAACTTATTATACTCTGTATCCCCCCTCATATTACACAGCCTAGCAGCGGCCGTATGGAGTCTGATCTGACTATCCTTTAACCTATTATACTCTGTATACCCCCTCATATTACACAGCCTAGCAGCGGCCATATTGAGTCTGATCTGACTATCCTTTAACTTATTATACTCTGTATCCCCCCTCATATTACACAGCCTAGCAGCGGCCGTATGGAGTCTGATCTGACTATCCTTTAACCTATTATACTCTGTATACCCCCTCATATTACACAGCCTAGCAGCGGCCATATTGAGTCTGATCGGACTATCCTTTAACCTATTATACTCTGTATCCCCCCTCATATTACACAGCCTAGCAGCGGCCATATTGAGTCTGATCTGACTATCCTTTAACCTATTATACTCTGTATCCCCCCTCATATTACACAGCCTAGCAGCGGCCGTATTGAGTCTGATCTGACTATCCTTTAACCTATTATACTCTGTATACCCCCCTCATATTACACAGCCTAGCAGCGGCCATATTGAGTCTGATCTGACTATCCTTTAACCTATTATACTTTGTATAACCCCCTCATATTACTATATATTTCTATCCATAACATAGGCACCCAGATCACTTGAGCTCAATGAAGTGGTCTGGGTGCGAGGTCCCCCTAGTTTTAACCCTGCAGCTGAAAACATGTTTCAGAGAAACAAGCAGGGTTAATCCAGCCTCTAGTTGCGCTGGATTAAATCGCCCTTATCTGACGCTGGACATCCTCACGGAGTCCAGCGTCAGATAAGATCCCCATAGGGAAGCACTGAGTAATGCTTTTCTATGGGCGGGTTTGAATGTGCGCCTGCCTCTGGCTGCGCATGCGCATTCTGCTCCACTTGGAAGCTGACGTCGATGGAGGAGGAGAGGTCATCAGTGCCAAGGGAGCCCGGTGAGGGAGCGGAATGCGGGGCACTCCAAGAGCCTATAGTGCCAGGAAAACGGGTTTGTTTTCCTGGGACTATAGGATCCCTTTAAATGTTTTTGTATTGTGGAGTAGAGGTACGCTTAGCACCATGTTTTAGATTTCAGGCAGCTGATCATTTAATAGATCGGATCCTAACACAGCTGCTTGTATGTTTGGGAGAGCGTGGTGTAATATACTTGTTTAGTGCTTGGTGAGAATGTTATTTGATTCACGGGCTCACCTCTGAATGCTGTATGTTAAGAGCAATAATCTGGGGTTATTATTTCTAAAGTGAAGCAATCGGTAGGATAATCTTCCATGGTGACTGCTGCCCCATAGAGAGGCAGAGGAATGTTGGTGCTGATATCTCCTTCATAGATGCCTTGTATAGACTGTGTAGACAAAATTATCGAGACACACCTTTTAATTACTGAATTCAGGTGTTTCAATCTGACTTATTGCTACAGGTGTATAAAACCAAGCACCTCGCCAGCAGTCTGTATTTACATACATATGTGAAAAAATGGGTCGAAGAGGTCAGTGAGTTCAAGCGTAGTACTCTCATTAGACGCCACCTTTGCAATAAGTATGTTTGTAAAATTTCATTCCGGCAAGATATTCGACAGTCAACTGTAAGTGGCATTATTGGAAAGTGGAATCGTTTAGAAACCGCAGCAACTTGGCCACAAAGCAGAAGATCCAGTAAAGTCACAGAGGGGGGTCACCGAGTGCTGAGACGCATGGTGTATAAAAATCACCAACGCTCTGCTGATTCCATAGCTGATGAGTTCCAAACTTCCACTGGCATTAATATCGGCACAAAAACTGTGCAACGGGAGCTTCGTGGAATCGGTTTCCATGGCCGAGCAGCTGCATGCACCTTAGAAGCACCTACATTAAAAAACACAACATACTTTTTTTAATGTAAGTTTATATATGATCTCACCCCCTTTTCCCCGTCAGCCGCTCCTCCTCTTCTTAGATTATCCATCCAGACTATCCATGGTTCAGTCTCCAGCCCAATAATGAAATTATAAAAAGGAACCAATTGTGAGGACTTTCAGTTACTGTAGTCTGTATGAGGAAGTGAGAGCCACTAAGAGACACACTGACTGACAGATGTAAACATCGCAGGGTTCTTACACCAATACTACATCGAGATACCAGGATTTTGGTGCTTTGTGTGTCCCTATAAAAACTGAAAGACCGTAATCAAACACATACTCCTGATTGTCACTCAGATGGTGTAAATCTCCAGGGGCTGATAGTTCAACCAATCCTTTCCGCTCCATTAATTTCAACAATTGAGGAGAAGGAAAGAGTATAACATTAATTAATATATACAATTTATCTTACATTATCAGCAGCTGCCAAGTGACTTAACTGGCCGACTAACTTGATGTTTATTATTATTATTATTATTATTATTATATATAGAAGTACTTGCCTAGCAGTAGTGTGACAGGAGAACTGGCCACAATTAGTAAATCGCTGGAACTCGAATGGGGACGAATTTCACGCTGTAATAATGCCAGTTATTTGTATTGTTTATCATGTCATGCTGCGTAACACGTTCTGTTAACTGCTAACCCCTCGTTTTCCATGTTCGTCTTGATTCCAGGTAAAAGGGCGCTTGTGGTCCTGGCCCACCAGGAGAAGACATCATTTAGCTATGCCATGAAGGAAGCGACTCTGGAAGCTCTGAAGAAGAAAGGCTGGCAGGTCACTGTGTCCGATCTTTACGCCATGAAATTTAACCCTGTGTTGTCACGGGATGACATTCTAGGTAACTCAGACTTCAGTCTGTGCTCTCAGAATACCGCTACGGCTGTCATGATTGTTATAAAGGTAGCAAGATGATAAAGAACAAGATTTTGTTTTACAGAACATGCACTATGCATATCTCACTAGTGTCCCTATTGAAGAGGACAGTCCTTATTTTGAGCCCAAATCCCTCTGTCCCTCTCTTCTATCCTATTATCGCTCTTTTCTAGGAGCTCAATATTAATGATCTGTCTCCGTGTATAGCAGAGCTCCACAGCGATAATACTCCCAGTAATGTGTCTGCGTGTATAACAGAGCTCCACAGCAATAATACTCCCAGTAATGTGTCTGAGTGTATAACAGAGCTCCACAGCAATAATACTCCCAGTAATGTGTCTGAGTGTATAGCAGAGCTCCACAGCAATAATACTCCCAGTAATGTGTCTGAGTGTATAACAGAGCTCCACAGCAATAATACTCCCAGTAATGTGTCTTTACACTACAATAAACATGTTTAGAATTCAGTCTGTGGAAATAAGATAACATTGTTAGTTTTATGAATTGTGTTTTGCTGTAAATGGAGATTGCCAACTTGGTATAATATCATAACAGTCGTGGACAAGACAATAAGAGGAGAAGATGATATAATGCTGTAGGGGCTTATTGACTAAACTCAGAATTTTACAGGATCGAAATCACAGTGGCAAAATTTAGGCTAAAGTTGTGAGTTTACAGCAGAGTTTGAGAATTTTGGAGAACAGCTGATTGAGTCTGAATATTCCCATTCAGATCTTCATTTACTACAATGAATCGATTAGTATCACACCCCTATATAGTGAATATGTAGTAATTTTATACCAAAATAGCAGTTTAGTGGATTCTTCTAAATATTTCTCAGGTTTATAGACTGTAAGCTTAATGTTAGCTCTGCCAGTCTGTATTAGAGGCTCCGTGTGTTTCACGTCTTTTACATGATCTGAAACAGGAATTCAATCATTCCTCATTGCCCTTCCCTGGAAGCTTGACTTTGTGTAATTCCGAGATATGTACCTGTGCTATACATAAAGTGCTCCTATATACCATGTATATTCATGTACTCCAGTGGGAACATATCTATGACCAGATAAGAGGTCTTGCCCCCAAACATGCATTGATCATGTGATCTGTTTCAGTACTTGTGTATTAGATCACCAGCTGCCATGGAATACAGTGGCAAGGGTTTAACAGAGTGCTATTCTTACACCAACTCTTCAGCTCATTCCAAAGCAATGGTTTCACTTTAACCCTTACAGAACCAATGACTGTCACCATACCAATCTAGTACAAGAGACCCCGTATCACAAGGTCCATTAATATTTTTGTTGCAATCTCCAGGGGATCAGAAATGGTGGTAAATATGTCTCATCCATACTCTGTGATATTATCTGTTTTTATCTCTCAGGAGATCCCGAAGATCCCAATAACTTCAAGTATTCCCCTGAAGCATCGAAGGCTTGGAAAGAAGGACGTCTTAGCAAAGACATAGTAGAAGAGCAGAAGAAACTGGAAGCTGCTGATTTGGTCATATTCCAGGTAACCGTCGATATTTAGGTATTAACCTAACCTTGAGTTATAACAAATGAAATCCAAATAGAAAAACAGAGGCACAAAATAGCAGATCTGGAAAAATTCTCTAACTGGGCCATGGTCACAACTTCCTTTTCCCGTTAGATTTAGTTCGTGAATAACCTTGATTGTGTGTTTGGGTACCTGCCCATGTAGGTCACTTGTGTGATGCCCCAGGTATCTGTGGGTAAGTGGTACTCCACTCATTGCTACACACTGCACTGGGATCCTGTGACATGTCCGGTCATGTTCTACAAACTGCACTGGGCTATGACCGGTCATGTTCTACAAACTGCACTGGGATCCTGTGACATGTCCGGTCATGTTCTACAAACTGCACTGGGATCCTGTGACATGACCGGTCATGTTCTACAAACTGCACTGGGATCCTGTGACATGTCCGGTCATGTTCTACAAACTGCACTGGGATCCTGTCACATGACCGGTCATGTTCTATACTGCACTGGGATCCTGTGACATGTCCGGTCATGTTCTACAAACTGCACTGGGATCCTGTCACATGACCGGTCATGTTCTACAAACTGCACTGGGATCCTGTGACATGACCGGTCATGTTCTACAAACTGCACTGGGATCCTGTCACATGTCTGGTCATGTTCTACAAACTGCACTGGGATCCTGTCACATGTCCGGTCATGTTCTACAAACTGCACTGGGATCCTGTGACATGACCGGTCATGTTCTACAAACTGCACTGGGATCCTGTGACATGTCAGGTCATGTTCTACAAACTGCACTGGGATCCTGTGACATGACCGGTCATGTTGTACAAACTGCACTGGGATATGATCAGTCATGTTCTACAAACTGCACTGGGATCCTGTGACATGTCCGGTCATGTTCTACAAAATGCACTGGGATATGACCGGTCATTTTCTACAAACTGCACTGGGATCCTGTGACATGTCTGGTCATGTTCTACAAACTGCACGGGGATCCTGTGACATGACCGGTCATGTTCTACAAACTGCACTGGGATCCTGTCACATGACCGGTCATGTTCTACAAACTGCACTGGGATCCTGTCACATGACCGGTCATGTTCTACAAACTGCACTGGGATCCTGTCACATGACCGGTCATGTTCTACAAACTGCACTGGGATCCTGTGACATGTCCGGTCATGATCTACAAACTGCACTGGGATCCTGTGACATGTCCGGTCATGTTCTACAAACTGCACTGGGATCCTGTCACATGACCGGTCATGTTCTACAAACTGCACTGGGATCTTGTGACATGTCTGGTCATGTGCTACAAACTGGACTAGAATTTTGTGATATTAAGTCATGTTCTCTTTCCGCAGTTTCCGGTGTATTGGTTTGGACTTCCTGCTATTCTGAAGGGCTGGTTTGATCGTGTTTTAACCCAGGGATTTGCTTACAGCATGCAAGGCATGTATGATACTGGGAATTTTAAGGTGAGCAGAACTTTTACTATAATTCGTTCATTCAGTATTCTTGAAACCGTTTTTGTTCATGTAAATGGTTTAGAGCTCAGTCTATTAAACATAAAGGGGAAAGAGAATTAGTTGGAACCAATAGGACATTTCTGTCTTGTCACTAAAGTCACCCATACCATCTCCGCTTTAATGCTGGGTGCAGTGTCCCTGTCCTTTTAACACTGCAATGTAAAACATTGGATTTAAAAAAAAAATAAAAAAAAAATAGAAACTGCAGTGTTTACATTGAAAGGTTAAGTCCATCTCCAGTGGCTGTTATGGACTGAGTTAAATTTGGACATGTGCTACAGAAGTCCCATATAAAAAGCTTTCATTCAATGCTTACCTATGTGAAAAGTTGAAATGTGAGTGTGTGTGCTCATTTATGAAGAACGTTGGATTGGCCTATTCCTATTTCATAATGTTGCAGGAGGAAGAGAGGTGATCAGCAATGAGGGAGCCTCGGCATGAACAAGCTAAGGGGACACTATAGTCACCAGAACAACTACAGCTTATTGTATTTGTTCTGGTGAGTAGAATCATTCCCTTCAGGCTTTTTGCAGTAAACTGTTTGTTTCAGAGAACGTGCAGTGTTTACATTACAGCCTAGTGATAACTCCACTGGCCACTCCTCAGATGGCTGCTAGAGCTGCTTCCTGGGGCAGTGCTGCAGTGTGACTGACATTCAGTGTCTCTGTCCTCTGCATGCAGACACTGAACTTTCCTCATAGAGATGCATTGATTGGCCAGGGCTGTGTTTGACTTGTGTTGGCTCTGCCCCGATTTGCCTCCTGGACAAGTTCCAACAATTCTGTGAGAAAGCATTGTGATTGGCTCAGAGAACCACTTCTAATGATGTCAGCCAAGCAGGCAGATCAGAGGCAGCAGCTGCAGACTTGAATACAAGTAAATGAATGTGTAGGGCACCACCTAATGGTCAAACTAAATATTGCGGCAGTTCTCTTTACCCCATTATTTATTAAACTCCAACCTTGTCTGCAGCACTGCACAATAGTATGGGTTAGAAACCGGCGGGTGTACTGTGAGACAATGTGTATAAATATTAATGGAGATACAGACTGGGTTGATAACTGTCATTGCAAACTGATCTGTCTCTAGGAATTAAAAAGAACCATTTGTTGTGGTGGGAGGGATTTATATTCAACTGTAAACGAGGTAGATTACAAATTTACTGCTCTCCAGTTAATTGCAGGTAACACATCACTGGCAGATGAGGTAGCAGACCATATACAGGTTTATTCACTAAAGGGAGAATTTTAAAGAGAACTTCAAATTTAAGGGCAGAGTAGCCAAACTGAAAGCATATCCGACTTAGAGGATTTTTACAGTTTGGCTACTTTGACCTTAAATGCGAAATTCACTTTGAATTTGTGTTCAGTACATGCAAAGCTGCTCATTCCAGTGTGAGACATATTCCTCTCGAGACTAAACCAAATACAAATGGTGTACAATGTTAAAATGGGAAATCAGCAGGAACATTCTATTGGTTTCCATGGTGATTGTATCAGCTGTGAAGCATTCCGCAGGAACATTCCATTGGTTTCCATGGTGACTGTTTCAGCTGTAGCGCAATCAGCAGGAACAGTCTATTGGTTTCCATGGTGATTGCTTTAGCTGTACAGCAATCAGCAGGAGCATTCCATTGTTTTTCGTGGTGATTGTATCAGCTGTGAAGCATTCCGCAGGAACATTCCATTGGTTTCCATGGTGACTGTTTCAGCTGTAGCGCAATCAGCAGGAACAGTCTATTGGTTTCCATGGTGATTGCTTTAGCTGTAAAGCATTCCGCAGGAACATTCCATCAGTTTCCATGGTGATCACACCACTTTTTTTGTTTGTGTTACTTCAAATATTTGCTTGTTTTCTTCCTAAAACAGAATAAGAAAGCAATTTTGTCCTTCACCACTGGCGGCTTGGAATCCATGTATACTCCTGCTGGTATCAATGGCGACATTAATGTCATTCTGTGGCCCATACAGGTAAGAGAGGTACAGGAGACAATGTCCTGTTGTACAATAATTACATAGTATGTAAATGAGTTCCTGGCATTTGCTGAATAAAAAGTGTATATTTTGAGTTTAGTAAGCCATGGGTTCCAATGCAATATTCTGGGACAGACGGTTTTTCACTTAAAGGACCACTCTAGGCACCCAGACCACTTCAGCTTAATGAAGTGGTCTGGGTGCCAGGTCCCTCTAGGATTAACCCCTTTTTTTATAAACATCGTTTCAGAGAAACTGCTATGTTTATAATAGGGTTAATCCAGCCTCCAAATCCTCTAGTGGCTGTCTCATTGACAGCTGCTAGAGGCGCTTGTGTGCTTCTCACTGTGAAAATCACAGTGAGAGCACGCAAGCGTCCATAGGAAAGCACTGAGTAATGCTTTCCTATGAGACTGGCTGAATGCGCGTGCAGCTCCTGCCGCGCATGCACATTCAGCCGAAGAGGAGGATCGGAGGCGGAGAGCTCCCCGCCCGGTGCTGGAATAAAGGTAAGTTTAACCCATTTCCTCACCATCCAGCCCGGTGGGTGGGGGCACCCTCAGGGCACTCTAGTGCCAGGAAAACAAGTGTGTTTTCCTGGCACTATAGTGGTCCTTTAAGTCAGAATTCAAGGTGAATTTCAAATTTAAGATCCAAACAAGCAAATTGGAAGAATTCTCTAAGTCAGCAATGCTTTTAGTGTGGCTACTCTGACCTTTTACATTAAAAACTCACCTTTAGTTAATAACCCTGTGGATGTCATAGAGCCATATCTATAATAATTCAGACATTGAGATGCTTCATCTCATCAGTCAAATGGACTGTATAAAAAGCAGCTGGTGTAAGAGTAACGGTCATCTGAACCTAGCTAACCTCCGTGCACCAATTTACATACAGTCCAAATACTTAAAGCGGTAGTCTGGCAATATAAGTACTGCAGCTTTGTGTATTATTACAATTCTGTATTATCACAGCTCATTATAGTAGTCATGTTGCAAATAGCCTCAATTCCCATTAAAAAAATGTATTTTTGGATACGGTTTGATTAAAATCTAGGGCTCTCCCTAGAATTCATTTGCTCCTGAATACAATAATAATTTGTACTATCATTACTTGGTCTAAGCTGGACGGCAGTGATAACATGATGCTTTGTAAGGGAACGGTAGCACACCAGATGCATCATGGGAAATGTAGTGCAGAAACATGGATGACAGGGTTCGCCTTCACAAGCTTAGGTGAAGTATTAGATAGAAGTTTGAGAAGTACTGTGGTAGATAGGCGTTCACTATAGAAATTAAATGTTGGAAGGGAAAAAAAGTGCCAACAGCAACCCCACTTTCATAAATAAATGTCCAATTTAAACATGCTAATTTGCTGGGGTGTCTCAAGCAACACGAGGGTTGAAATGGCCTGTTTTTTTGTGTTGTTGCACAATCTGTTTTTTAACACTGATTACATATGGCAGCTTTCTGTACCGCAGTGACCGCCTTGCTCTGAGGTTCAGCCAGTTTACATTAATCTTTTGTATGTTCTTTGCAGCAAGGCGTCCTCCACTTCTGTGGCTTCCAGGTTCTAGAGCCACAGATCTCTTACAGCATCGCACATACTCCTCCTGAGAAGCGCTCTATGATTCTGGAGGCCTGGCAGGAGCGCTTGGGCAAGGCCTGGGAGGAGAAGCCCATCAGCTTTGTACCCAATGAGAATTTCAACCTGAGCTTTCCAGGTGGTTTTGTACTTAAAAAGGAAGTTCTGGAGAAGGAATCTGACAACAAGTATGGACTGACTGTGGGGCAGCACCTGGGTAAACCTCTGCCCTGTGATAATCAGGTGAAAGGGGGCAGCACCAGGCTCTGAGTGCGTTTTACTGACCTATGTACTACCTGTACAATAAATGCCAGTGTTTCTCAGTAATCAATACTTTGCATTTTTTATTGGAACTTTCATGAAACTTTATGTGCAGTCTCATACTGGCCACTTGGGCAAAATGAGGCAGTGAGATTACTGTGGGCTCACTGTTTTGGTGCTTTGTGTCCCTTTAAACGGGCTAAACCTGGATGTTACATTGGTACACTACTAAAATGACTTCCATCATTGCCACACACTGATTAATATTTACCATTAACAAGGTTATCCACTAAACCATGAAGGAACCAGGGAATTTAAAAAAGATTATTTTTTTTTGTTTTATTTGTTTCTATAATAACCTGACTTGAAAATCAGTGAGAACATAAAGAGAGAACAATCCAGACTCCAGGGGCGCAGCCCTTTTGAGTGTTTACAAGTAATACAAAAGTGGTATATTCACAGTATCCCACCGGTTGTATGGCCCGCCTCTCATGCTTGTGGTTCCCCTTGGGTGGAACCAGGGAACTTAACTTGCAATTGAAAAAGGCTTTGTCTCTTTTCCTAGTTTGGTTATTTTGGCTTCATATTTGTTATTTCCTGGTTTAGTGGCGAATATATTATTATTATTATTATTATTATTATTATTATAAAACTACCCAGCAAGCAGTTCACAAACTGTTTCTGTTCCACTGGAAGGTGGTACGGATCAGGCCGGCCCTCCGTGTTGTATCTACAGGGCTGGAGGGATATTAACGCAGATATTCTGGATTTGCTCAACTGGGAAATTCAAATTTAAGCCACATGGCCTCATTGGAAATATTCAACCTTTCAGCTATCTTGGCTTTAAATTGGCAAATTGGCAATTCCTGGCAGTCCTGTTTAGTGAATACATGGTTTATGGTGTTTATCAATTAAACATTGATTTAAAAAAAAAAAAAAAATTTGTGAGTTTCAGAAACACCTGAAAAACTAAGTTAATATCAGCAAATTGGAAATTTTTTTTTTTTTGGACTACATTTTCAATTCTTTTAAATTTACCACAATACATGATTCAGGGAATAACCCGTTTCTTACTTTCTGTTTGCTCTATTTTTACACGTTTTGAAATTGCTGGAGAATACACTTTCTCTGGATACATGGAGGAGCCTGCCAGCAGAGGTGGTAGAAAATACATCGGACTAGTACAGTTACTGTCCTAACCAAGAAACAAAATCTAGAATACAGATAGCATGTGCATTTAGAGTCGTACATAAACTGCCCATCGATTTGCTGTCAAAATCTGTTTCAGTGAGGGAAACGCCAATTGCACACTGGGAAATAGGTTTCAGGAAAAACAAAGCAAATCATTAAATGCAACATAACTGGCAAACCAATAGAACACACAAACGAAAACTTTCAAAGTTGTATTTAATGATTGGAACGGTTTACAGAAATATAATTGCAAAGAGTATACAAATGTCCCAATAGAAGCAAAATATCTTTGTTTAATATATAACACGTTATTACAAGTTTGCTAAAAACGATAAAACAACGATGCCCCTAAACAGAACAAGCTCTGTATATAAAAGCCATCATCGCCCCCTACAGTCAGAGCTATGCACTGCACAACTCAGAAAAAGAATGGAAGAAGGCTCATCCAGTAAATTCCAGAATCTGCTCCATAGGAAAGGGTACGGATGCTGACACCCCCAGGAAAGAGACCTTATATAACCTTATGCTGGCCATGTGACTCATTTTGGATATAAAGAATAAAAAACTAAATTCACATCACAGATGTGAACAGGAGCCAAGGAAATGTAATGTAATAAAGGGAAATAAAGCACAGTAGTCGGGTCCCACACAGGCCCGTGTGACTTATTTCTGTAGAATGTTTTGTTTGGAGTGGAATCTGACTTGTCTGAAGCATACACTGTGTGGCATTAATGCCATTGTTACATACCACCAGTAGCAAGCAGATAGAATATTGTGTGCATGACAAACAATCTGCATACAACTAGTAGGGAACGTAGAATGCAGCCTCGTGAAGATTTGCAGACGTTTGGTTTAATCACTTAGCTGGGAATTGGGGTGAATAGAAAGTCTAACATTCTGGGCCAAATAAGCTTTTTGGTTTTAGCAGAAAATGTTCAGTTTAATGAATAACATTGTTTTCCCCTTTATGGAAATTAAAGAGAAATCGTTAAATATTCAGATATGACAAAGAACTACCCTCATTAATACCTAAAACCACTATAAATGGACTAAAGTGAGTGCAAATCATGTGCGGTGATGATTCTAGCCCCACATAGTGAGTAATAAGGGGATGGTAAAAAAATAAAGATCTCTCCATTAAAGCTATGTGTATTCTGTGTGCCTTTCCACAATATGAAATTCACACTTATTATTCCACAGCCAGATGTGCAAGCATTGCTCTAAGAATGCAAGTCTGCATATCCTCAGTAAACATTATCAGCTCAATACAAACCCTAACTTCCTTAATAAAAGGAACCGATACTCAGATGTCCCAATAGAGGAGTATTATCAGTCTTTTCTACCTAAAATTCATTCTACACTTTCATTTGAGCTTTAGGCTTTTTTTGTCTGCAGATTTAACCACGTTGTTTGAGCCTTTTCCATCCTTTTATCTTCCAGTGGAAGTCATTCAAACCCAAATAATGGTGTTTTGACAATTAAAATACAGTTTGGTCCCTTAATGGCTGTGCTTTTCCTGCGGCACCATATCATAGCCTAATTAGAAGCTGTGTGATGCAGACAATATATACCCATGGGATGAACTCTGCGCAAATGGTCAGCACAGAGCTATACACAATATCTAATGGTTCTCAATCCGGTATTCAGGGGACATGGAAGTGACCAAACCTTTATAACGGAGATTAAAAGCAACAACTTGATTGGAATTAATTGGGTTTGGCCTCACTAACATATCTTATTTATTTAATGGAAAGGCACTAATATACATAGTAATATAGGCAGAAGAAAGTCTATCAAGTTCAGCCTTTCACAAATCAGCTTTACTGCTGCTGATAAAAGGATATCCAGGTTAGCATGAGATATAGCCTGGTGCACCCTGCAGTGGTAACCGTCATTTATAATACTAACTGGCGTTTCAGCAGACATCATTGAACAGGACTGATTGTCAGCATTGAAGATCTCACAGAAGGCAGAGTGGCTGCTGCACGAGGACTGCCCTGCTGTTGTATTACAAGTAAAAAATGGGTGTTTTAGTTGTAATTTAAAATCTGGCAGCTTTGAATGTGATGGGGTAAAGGAACTAATCAAATTTGAAAAATGAGATATTTTTATAGTTTCAGTGTTTCGTTAATGTTCATACATCACGCTTATACACATAATAAAAAGCAATATTTCAGTCTGAGTGTTCCTTAACAGCTGCATTTCAAATGGATTAGAATGATTGTAGACAATCACTGCTCCTATTCCAAAGCTAACAACGGGGTGCTCTAGAGACTGCATAAACAAATTAGTTAATGGGTTTAGGAAGTTTACACAAATGGCACAATTAAAGCAAGTGCAACTGTGACTGTGAGTGCGATAGCTCAGTGTGAGCAAGGTTTCACTGGATCCATTTCCTTGCACTTAGCATCTTTTAAAAGCTTTATGACTGCAGTTTGCGAATTTAGTTGAACGCCACAACCTTCCATAGTTCTATCTAGGTGTTCAGTACTTTCTTCCCAGGGCATGGCGGGAATACTTTTGGGCAGACAACTGTAATACCTCCTGCCTGTGACAAGTGAATGTGCTTTAATACAGCGTCTTCCATCAATCAGGCATAAAAGTGATGGGTTCTAAGAAGGTCAAAGCCGGTTAAGATAAACTCTATGATATGGGCTTTTGTGTCCCAAAATGCTTGGTCAACATTTAAACAGCAGTGCATTCTGGGTAAGAAACATGGCAATTCACTTGGGAAGCACAAACTGTGCTGATGTTGGGCCCCAGAGGTTTAAGGTCACTGGTAGGACCCCTGAACACAGGTTCGAGAAGCATGCTGTGTACAGCTTGACATTTTATGATTAAGGCATTCGCTGACTTGTTTTTGCATTTTGTTACATGTACTTTATATTCTGAATGAATAAGCTTTCCAAAAAGTAACAGCATTATAAAATACACTTCTTTAAAATTGTTACATAAGAGTTAGAAAAGCTGTGCCGTATTTTCAAAATGTTAATAACAAACCAACCACGGACTTGTCTCTAAATGATTTGTACGCACACGTGAGGATTTTAACCAGCTAGAGGCATGATTAATCATAATAAACCATGTAAGTCTCCTCTTCGCACACGCATAGCAACCTACCATAACCATCATGGGCTATGGACTTAGAGGGATGACATTTCTTAAGTAAAAAGCTGATAACTTCACATAAATAATGAATACACATAAGGTGACAGTAACTGAGTGTTAGGAAATGATAGGCTGAATTACAAACCACCTCTGCTAGGTTTTGCTTCTCTAACTGTGAGTGCCAATTTGACTAAATGATTACACATTGCTGGAAAATTCAGAGACACAAACTAAGCGTAAAAGGGATAACACAGCCCTTTCTCCCAACCAAACAAACATCGCTGTACCTTCACACAGGAGCCACAGTGACAAACAGACAAAACCTGCCACAGGTGTGTGCAAAAGAATATTTTATGTATAATATTTTATAGAAAATAATTTTATTTATATGTGTATACACACACACACACACACACACATTTTATTATATTTATATATACACACACACACACACACACACACACCTTCCCCTCCGACATACTTACAATTTCTGCTAAAGACTTCTTCAGTACATATAGCAACTAAGTTTTTTTTTCTCTCTAAATACAAAATATAGCTTTCAAAAACCCCCATTAAAACAAAACAAAACAGTTTGATAAAAGCCATCAAAAAACTTGAATGACTGAAAATAGTATTCAAAATTAAAATGACCTTGAAAGGTCTCTTTCTGAAAAAGTTCCCTTCATATTGGCATTGAACCCGCACTATTGACAAGTCAGAATCTCCTCTCGGAGATCATTAAACACGCACACAGACAAAAATGAGAGGGGAAAATTAGAAAAGGATGTGTTTACATAATTAGACAGGGAGACAGGGCTTAACAGCACAAATATCTACATGGCTCAAATATCAAAGAAAGACACAAGTCCTCCAAATACAGGTAAGTACAGCATTAGTTGTCTAGAATGGGGACTCTCGCTGATCCACATTTAGAGGAACACTATAGTTTCATGAATACAAACATGTATTCCTGACACTATAGTGCTGGTGTGGCTGTTTAGGTGAGTGGCCCTTCTCCAATCGCACTGAAAAGGTGATTTTACTCACTTTTTCTCCATCACTGTGCTGATCTTGCTGCGGTTGGCCCACCTCCACAGCAAAATGCCGCTGAGGCAATCAGCATCTTCTCAGAGATACATTGAATCAATGCATCTCTATGGGGAACATTCAGTGACTCCAAGCAGGGCATGGAAACACACATTGTGCAGCACTGACACAGCAGGCACCTCTAGTGGACGTCTGAGTGTCTGTCCCTAGAGATATTACTAGTCAGCAATGTAAACTGCCTTTTCTCTGTGAGTTTACATTAAAAAGCCTGCGAAGACTGGCTATAGACACTAGAGGCACGCATTAAGCTGTTCTGGTTCAGGTGACCATTGTGTTCCTTTAAGAAGGATATAGATGGATAATTCTTTGCTTTTTTAATGCAAAAAAGTAATTTGAACGTATACATCTCATTCAAACAGACACGCCATATTCCCAGTCTGGACATTATCTCATCGAAAGTTAAAAATTGCACATACACCGTTTGAATTAAAAAGAAAAGCTTTTCAATGTGATTTAAAAAAAAAAAAAAATAATAATTCTCAAAAGCTGGGTATTCTTGAAGCAAAAAAAAAAACAAAAAAACAAAAAACCTTTTAATGCAGATATGGAAGTGCTGGGCTTTCAGCTGCCCGGAACAAGGACCTTGGCCGTTGAGAAAGAATGTTAAGTTGGATTAAAAATCTTCAGAAGATACTTCGCTGAGAAGATTTTCATGTTTAATACACTGTGTATCTGCAGATTTCCATTGTATACAAGATGATTTAAAACTAGACATGATGTGCCAGATAAGACCTCCTGAAGGCCATAGGAGTGAGCAATGTAGCCACAAAATGCCACCCACCGATGGCTCGTTGACTCGTCTGCCAATAAGGAGGCTGTAGGACCAAGCAGCATTAAGAAATCTTTACAGAGCAAGCCTCATTGTCAGCAGAGTCTTTCTGAAATGCATCTCCATGATAAAGTCCATATGACATGAGAGAAGACATTCCGGGGGAAAGTTGTGGCCCACTGCCAATCGATCTAGCTCGCTCTTGTTGGATAAGTCATCAGCACTTGTTCTCATGTACTGTGCAAATTTTATATCATCCAGACCACAACCTGTGGTGAGACCAGCCCTCACTAATCACAGCTTCTCTAATAGACTATAAATATATCCTTTCAGGGAGAAATAGAGGGGAAAAAATATATATATTTTATATACAAATATATACACACACACATAAAAACGAACTATGGTGGACATGGACCTAATAAAAGGTAAACATTGCAACCAATGCAGATACAGAGAGCACTAAGAGTTGAGCTCCCAGCAGTTCTCTCGATTCCCACTGCTTTGTAGAGTATGACAGTCTATCGGCCTGTTGGCCTTGGTCACTAAATACTGAAGGAGGATATGAACAAACCAGGGAACACAGCACTACAAGCAGACTACTTGGACCGTGGCTGATATACAGAATAATCCAGTTTTACAACATCCTTTCCCAGGGCACCTGAAATATACAGAATATTTGTTTTCATTGTGAGATAATAAAAAGCCATAGCACGTGCACAACATAGAAAGCTTACACAATGTTATCCAGAAGGGTCTGTAAAAGGCCCTCCTCTTTGTCTATTATTAATATATTCCATTCTACAATGCTACAGCCCTGTGGATGAACTAATTAAGATCTCTGTACTAGAAAAATCTACATATGTGTCAGGCCCTGTATTTTAGACTTTATTGAGAGTAAAAAGCCAGTTTAAATTGTGCAGAGAAATGAAGAGATAAAATGAATGGTCCACGTGGTTTGTAATGTGCTGATCTACCAGTGAAATTCAGCCAATAAGATTAGACCTGTGATCACTTAAAGGACCACTCTAGGCACCCAGACCACTTCAGCTTAATGAAGTGGTCTGGGTGCCAGGTCCTTCTAGGGTTAACCCATTTTTTCATAATTATAGCAGTTTCAGAGAAACTGCTATAATTATGAATGGGTTAAGCCTTCCCCCTAATCCTCTAGTGGCCGTCTCATTGACAGCCACTAGAGGCGCTTGCGTGCTTCTCACTGTGAAAATCACAGTGAGAGCACGCCAGCGTCCATAGGAAAGCATTGTAAATGCTTTCCTATGAGACCGGCTGAATGCGCGCGCAGCTCTTGCCGCGCGTGCGCATTCAGCCGGCGGGGCGTAACGGAGGCGGAGAGGAGGAGGAGAGCTCTCCGCCCAGCGCTGGAAAAAGGTAAGTTTTTACCCCTTTCCTCTCCCCAGAGCCAGGCGGGAGGGGGACCCTGAGGGTGGGGGCACCCTCAGGGCACTATAGTGCCAGGAAAACGAGTATGTTTTCCTGGCACTATAGTGGTCCTTTAACATAGGTACGCAATGAGTAATCCTGAGAGGAAAAGAAAATTAAAGTATTGATCTTCTTAAAGTGTCTCATCTTAAAGTGGCTATGTCACCTTCTGGGGTCTTTGTATATGTTACAAAGACCATTGACTGTGACTGCTCCATTAGCAGTGCGGTGGTCTGAGGGTGCAGGGCAAGGTAGGTTTAACTTACTGGAACTTGTCCCTCATAGCCACCGCCATCTTGATCTAGTGCATCCACTTCAGCTCCTAACACTTCACCTGCATGCATTACATCATTGAGGTCTATGGAGTCTCCTACTGGAACCTTCATAGACATAGCCTTTTACAATCAGTTGTTAATTGTGATGGCTGGGTGCTTGATAGTGGCAACTCCATCTTCATCAAGCACAGAAAAAATCTAAAAGACAAAGTAGACCATACTTTGTCTTATGATATCTTCTGACTGGGTTGGGACTTTATTGAACTTCCAAAGCATGTGATGTTGCACTCGTTGGCTGAGAGTGTCAGAGTGTACAGCTGTGCTTGCTCAGTGACAGGAGCTTCCAGAACCAGGAGAGTGACAGCACGATCATACTGTAACAGCTCAAAATGTCAGAATTGCAAGCACAATACTCACCAACAAATCAGAAGGAACCTGACAAGTTATTCCCCTGGTTCTGCAGAGACACCAGCAAATCACTGATCTTCTCCATGTTTTGATCAGCCGTCATTGAAGAATTCTCAGACATCTGCTGAGAAAGAAGTGTGCTCACAGACTGCCCATCTCCTTGAGGCTGGCCCGACTGACCCAAGGCCATCATCTGCTCCGTCAAAGAGCCACTTGATTGAGGCATCATTTGGTTGCAATCTGAGGAATTAAAAGCATAATGAATGAGATATTTGTATATTACAATGCTCAGTTGTTGGCTTTTATACTGTAGACTGGGATTGTCCCTACTGGTTGTTTGTGAGCATCTCATAATTCCATTTTATGTTAATTGTGCAGGTGTTGGGTCTGGTATTTAGTCATTCTCTGGATAACACAACAGGTAGTAAGTATTACCTACTGACCACTCCACTGGTATCAACCAAGGTACAGAATGGGGACAGATGTGTTGGCAGGATGAATAAATTATCTGGTGTGCAGCTATAGCAATAACCACTGAGGGAGGTGTGCTCCTGTGCGGTCGGTGGGAGTGGGAGAGAGTTCAATAATGTTTCTTATTCTTTAATTCTACAACCATAATCAGTAAGATCCAACAAGAGGAAATCTGTGGCAAGGAGCTACATTTGGCAAAAAGATTTATAAAACTATGGAAACATTTATTTCAAATGTCTTATTTCAAGCTGTACCCCAGGTTTAGAGGATTGTATCCTATATTACAGTAACTGATCAGAAATCTGAGCAATTGTGGAAAAATTCAATATAACTCACTGTTCTGAATGCCATACAGAAACATCCCTGACGCCTGCGGTGATGACGCTTGCTGGTTTTGCATTTGACCCATAGCTCCGGCAGCGGAGTTGTGGAACATTGCGGCAGCCTGCTGCTGAGACGAGGATGTGTTGCCCTGGATCGGCTGTGTGTACATGCCTGCCTGCTGCATCTCCTGCTGGCTCATACTGCTCTGCAGCATTGAGGCAGAAGACATAAACATGGTCACCTGCTGCTCTGGAGAGGACGATGGCTGAACCAGCTGAAGCTGGGGAGAGTTGTGGTACATGGGGGATTGTTGCTGTTGCTCATGCTGGGAGGAAACAGGGCTCTGTCCTTGAAAATCCATGTTTTGGGAGTGAAACATGACTTGACTCTGCTGTTCTTGTGTGGTCATCTGCTCTTGACTGGTGCTGAAGAGCATGTTCTGCTGCTGTTCTTGGGAACCCATAGAGGCCATTGAATTCTGAGTGTTATAAAGCAAATTTTGAGCCTGCTCATGTTGCGAGGGGCTGCCCTGGATCCCCACCATGGAGTGAGCTGCCTGGAAGATGGAGGTTTGCTGGTTCTGTGTCTGGAACAGGTTTTGTTGGGACTGCTGTTCCTGAGAAATGATAGTATTCTGCATGTGAGATAGAGGGGTCTGCTGCTGGAAGGCTGTCTGCTGGTCTGTGTTCTGTCCAGGTTGAAGTGAAGGGAGGGGATTCTGACTTGCAAAAAATGACATCTGCTTGTCCTGAACAACTGCGCTATTCTGTAGGGAGTTCATTGCACTCTGAGAGAGGAACATGTTGGCCGAAGGCTGCTCCGGAGCTGAAGAGTTCTGGAGAACAGACATGGCGCTCTGCGGATGAAAAAGCTGAGGCTGCAGTTGATCTTGTGAGGCTAAAGAGTTCTGGTGCTGCACCATAGCGTTACTGGGGTGAAAGATCGAGCCCTGAGTATCCTGAGATATATTTTGGCTGTCACCAATAGTGTTCTGGGTGTGGTAAAGTGGAGCATGGGAATGAGGAGACTGCTGCAGAAAGCCACCTGACTGAATCGTCATCATATCACCAGCTTGTTGAAAAATGCCATTTCCCTGCTGCTGGTTCCCACTAGGCTGAACCCCAAGCATGTCTTCTGCTGGTGAAAAGAGATTTACTTGAGTCTGGTTTTCTCCACTATGTTGCATCTGAACCATATTTTGAAAGACGTCGTTCTGCATTTGTTCTGCCTGCGTCGATGTGTTCTCGCTGTTGGCAGAGCTGGAAGGCTGGAAGATACCAGGTGTTGAAGCCGATAACTGCTGCTGCAACTGCTGCTGTCCAGCGTTGCCTTCACTTGCGGAAATACCAGGATTAGAGAATAGATCACACTGCATCTGCATCTCTTCACTTGTGGAGAGCCCGCTGATCAAGTGTGATCCCTGCTGGTGTTGGTAAACTGAGGACTGGATGCCCCCGGCTCCAGAATTCTGCGTTTGGAAAAGTTCAGATTGAATTGGTCCAGGAGACTGATGCATTTCCATTACGAGGGCCGCGGTGGTCTCCATAGCCTGCTGCTGATTGGACAAGGAGTTTTCAGCCTGCTGTAGGAGATTATCAGTCCTTCCAGAAAGCACGGTTTTGGATAAAGAATGAACGGATTCTGGGGAACCAAAAATCCCAGGTCCTGAACTGTTCTGGATGGAACTGACCGGCTGAAATATCCCAGCATTCAGCTGCTCCTGTACTTGTCCTATTGAAGACGGTTCACTTTCGCTCCCTCCTTGGCCAGAGAAGAGCACGTGTGATAACTGTTGTACTAAATGAACCTCTGCATTGTTTCCAGTGACGTTTGGTTGAAAGCTGCTTTGCTGCAGCTGATGCATATTACTCTGTAACTGGTTGATGTTGTTTGGTGATGAGAAAATGCCTGGGGAGATTTGCTGCTGTATTGTCTGTGCTTGTTCTTGTAATGGCAGCTGTGGTGGTGGCTGTGTGGCCTCTGACATTTGGGTTATATTCTCTCCGGACTGGGATTCCATGGCTTGAAATGTTGTTGCTTGTTGCATGATGGAGTCATTGCTCGGACACTGGCTGGGAGGAGTCTGGAAGCTGTTTGTTGCTGCGATATCTTGAGTCTGGATGGTGGAAAGGGGTTCAGGGCTGAAGACCGGGATTGGGGTCTCTCGGTCAGTTTCAGATGGTAGATGTGTTACAGTAGGAGAAAACGAGGCGCTACTGGGCACAGGCTCCAAATTCTGCTGAGCTGGTGCAGTAATTTTTGATGTCTGTGGACAAACCAGAACAAAGATGATTAATATTAGCACCAAAGAGTATGTGTCTCTCTCTCTCTCTGAAACAACATCTAGTTTGGAATTTCCATGCTGCAAATTATATATTGGTGTGTCCTAAATAAATTCACTGCCATTTTTGTTTAAAAATACATGGAAACACATGACATAAGAAAAATACAACCATTTAAGTAAACAGATTGTTGGTAAATGATACAAAATGTAATTTTATTTATACAGGCATTTCACAAATGTAGAGGATGAATACTTACATAGTAGTCTAGGTTGAAAAAAGTCCATCAAGTTCAACCGTGAAGCCCATTCTTTTATGCTTTTGATCCAAAAGAAGGCCAAAAACAAAAACAAGCCCAAAAAAAACAACATCTAAATTGTAGCTATTTGCCACAAGGGAAAATATATCCTTCTTGACTACATAATGGCAATCAGATTTTTCCTTGGATCAACAACGTGTTTACATACATATCAATAATATCCTTAACCCCTTAACGACGCTTGCCGCAATTTTCTGTCAAGACAGACCTACCCTTAAGGACGCTTGTCAGAAAATTTCTGTCATTTACTAAAGTTAACGCCAGATCACCGCGACCGTGGCGTTAACGCTGTTGCTGGGTGCCTCAGCGTTTGATAAAGACCAGCAACAGCCAATAGTGCTGTCCCAGCACATATAATCGCTGTGACAGCCAGTCACAGTGATCACCGTTACCTCCACCTCTGTGTGTGTGTGTGGTGAAGTGGAGAGAGATGGTCCCTGAAAGACACAAAAGTGTTTTAAAGTATCAAAACCCCCTTCACCAGTGTGCCAGAAATGAAACAGTTGCTAAACCATGCTAATGGGCATTATAAAAAATGCCCAGCATTCGAATGTACTGGTCCAAAAACCTAGTATGCAATACCCCCATTTTCTCCCAGACCACGAGTAGGCCCAGATACGAATCAATGCTGCGTTTTTTGCACTTTAATGACAATTCAAAGTGCCACCCAAGAGATCATCCGCAGTATGATAAACTATATAAAATTTGCCCCCTAATTACCCATTTGAATAAAGAGTTTGGCACAACTTATACACCCCCAAAAAATATATGTATAGACGAGTCCCTCAAAGTACAAGGGTAGACTGGGGTTCAAGCAATACATCCCAGCCAAAAGATCCCGGTATGGCATCAAGCTATACAAGTTATGTGAAAGTGGCAGTGGGTATGTTTATCCCTTCGGAGTATATGAAGGTAAAGATAGTCACTGGGATCCCCCAGGTTGCCCTGATGTAGTTGGGACTAGCGGAAAAATAGTTTGGGATCCAATGAACCCGCTACTGAACAAGGGGTACCACCTCTACCTTGATAATTATTACAATAACATACCCCTCCAGAAAATGCTATATTGTTTTGAGACTGTGGTCTGCGGCGCTATCCGCAAGACACGCACTGGCTTCCCCAAGGCTCTGGCAGAGAAAACAATTAAAAAGGGGGAAACGGCTGCTCTCTGCCAGGACGAACTGCTGGCTCTGAAATACAGAGACGAAAAGGAGGTGTTTATCCTGACTACCATGCACAGTGAACACACGCGCAGGGTTGCAGTTCGTGGCAGACGGGAAACAAGACGGCTGTCTGTCTGCTTTAAAGGACCACTATAGTGCCAGGAAAACATACTCGTTTTCCTGGCACTATAGTGCCCTGAGGGTGCCCCCACCCTCAGGGACCCCGACCCCCGCCCGGCTCTGGAAGGGGGAAAGGGGTAAAAACTTACCTTTTTCCAGCGCTGGGCGGGGAGCTCTCCTCCTCCTGGGCTGAGCCGCGCGCACATTCAGCCGGTCACATAGGAAAGCATTCATAATGCTTTCCTATGGACGCTGGCGTGCTCTCACTGTGAAAATCACAGTGAGAAGCACGCAAGCACCTCTAGCGGCTGTCAATGAGACAGCCACTAGAGGATTAGGGGGAAGGCTTAACCCATTCATAAACATAGCAGTTTATCTGAAACTATGTTTATAAAAAAAATGGGTTAACCCTAGCTGGACCTGGCACCCAGACCACTTCATTAAGCTGAAGTGGTCTGGGTGCCTAGAGTGGTCCTTTAAGCAATACAATAAACACATGGGGGGAGTTGACTTGTCTGATCAACTGCTGCAGCAATATCTGATAATGAGAAAGACCAGGGCCTGGTATGAGAAAAAGGGCATTTATTTACTGCAAATGGCTACTCACAATGCATTCATCCTTTTCAGAAAGGCAAATCCTCAGCTGAAAGTAATTTTCTTACATTTCAGTTTCAGCTAATTTCTGTGCTGCTCACTGAGTGCCACAGTGGGGAGCCATCATCAGGGCCTAGCAGCAGAGGTATTTAGACAGGTCACTACTGCTTTTGGATCCCAACAACCCCCAAAAAAGACCCTCCAGAAAAGGTGCAGGTTGTGTTACCAGAGGGGCATTCGAACAGAGACCAGTTTTTATTGTCCTGATTGTCCCTCTCACAATTAATATTTTTGTTGTAGTTCTTCTATTATCTGACCGCTGACTTAATTTTTGTTTTAAATTTTTTTACTTGTATTTAGTTAATTGGGGTGGTTGATAGTTGAAAAAATTGGGGAGTTTAGTATGTATGCTAGGGGTAAAAATACAAATAAAAAAATCCACAAAAAAAATAAAATTTTTGTTAAAGTTCTTGTGTAAAAAGTTCAAAATGCTTAGGAAATTCAGTGCCCAAGAGGCTTAGAGAATTCTGACTACGGATTCAGAGGTGACAGACAGTGCCTCAGTTTGACCCATTAATATTTGCCTGATTCTACAGCAACTTGCTAAAATGCCCCAAAATAGGACATGGACCCAGCGTAAAAAATACAAGTTTGAAAAAAACCTGAATTGGCAGAGTCTCAACTTTGCACCTTCAACATCCACATATACCTGGGAAAGGTACACGCGGAAGTAATGCTGTACTCAGACGAAAAAGCTGAGCGACATATGAAGCGTTATACTGCCGTAGCACACCTAAGGATTGCAAACTATGCAGTAAAATCTCAAAGTGTCAAAAAGGCAGAGAAAATGCTTACTACTACTAGACTTGGTACTAACTAGCGAAAAAATTATCCCACGCCAAGGTTCTGTCAGGGTTTCTTTGCGGGTTTTTTTTTTTTAAATATATATTCTTTATTTTTATAGTGCACAGCGTAACAAACAGAATACATAGGCATTCCTCATGAGCATAATCAACAAGCATAAGGTGGAAACATAGTAAGAAATGGCATGAAATACTGTACCTTTTACATTTAGGGAAAAAAAACAAAATCTAACAAGTACAGCTAGCATGTCTAAATGTTTCTAGCTGGTAAGACATCTTGTCAGAAGGGAAACGCTGAATATTATGAGTGATAGGCATTTAAATTCTTAGGCTGGCTTTCTAGACATGATGATAAGAGCTGACGAGTAATGATGATTATGATCAAGGAAACAAGCTAGGCAACCACGATAGTACTGACTATGCCAGGCTTAGAAAAGTGGGGTGAGTTATTCTATATTCAGGCCAGTCATGAAATAGTATTTCTACTGGTACTGAACCCAAAGCTCAAGAACGTCGTGCCATATCCTATGCATAAAAACAAAATAAACAGCATAAAACAAAATGGAATCCGGGAACCTCTTAAAGAGGTGTCAAAGTCATACATTGGAGTGTCAAAGTCATACATTGGAGGTGTTGTTTTACTCAGAAGAGTTAGCAGAGTATAATTTTGAGTATTTGATCATGATGGAACATATCAAATATACATAATGCCCAGCACAAATGTAATGCTTAAAGGACCACTATAGGCATCCAGACCACTTCAGCTCAATGAAGTGGTCTGGCTGCCAGGTCCATCTAGGTTTAACCCTGCCTGCTGTAAACTGCTATGTTTACATATGGGTTAATGCAGCCTCTAGTGGCTTTTTCATTGATTTTCACAGTGAGAAGCATTGAGAATGCTTTCCTATGGACTGACTGAATGCGCGCGCGGCTCTTGCCGCTCATACGCATTCGGAGGATGATGTCGGAAGAGGGAGGAGAGTCCCCAGCGCCCGGTGCTGAAGAAAGGTAAGGGTTTAACCCTTTCCTCCCACTTCAGCCAGGTGGGGTCATGAGGGTAGGGGGGACCTAAAGACCCTATAGTGCCAGGAAAACTAGTTTGGCACTATAGTGGTCCTTTAAGTAAAAAATGCGAGAAATATTTTACCACAAACTGCCATATAACGGTAAAAAAATTACGACATCTTAAGGCACAATATATGCCATACGAGATACCCTGGAGTGTCTACTTTCACGAATGGAAGGTCTTTGTGTGGTCATTTGAACAACCAAACCAAACTACGATAATGCCCCAATATAAGACATAGGTCCATCCAATCCATCTTTGAATTTTCTAACTGTAGAAACTGAAATAGTCTTGCCTCTTACATGTCATTGTAGCTTCCCAGAACAGTAGCAAAGGCATACAATGGGGGTATTGTTGTACTCCGCAGATGAAGCTGAACACAATATAGGATTTTGACCAGGAATAGCACACAACAGCTTTACAAAATACACATTTAAAAAAATCTTGTTATATGTTTGTATGTCAAAAAACAGAAAAAACACAATTTTACTACAATATTTAGCAGAGATTGATGGTGAAACGGCTATGAAAAAAGTCAAAATACCCTTCGATAAATAGCCTGTGATGTCTACTTTATATAAATATATACCTTTGTGTAGCAATTTTGTTTTCTGTGACGACTATTAAACTTACAAGTCAAACATACCAACTTCTTAAATTGTTTCACATTGAAATTTTATATTACTCCTTGTATTTTGTGAAGCTGAAATCCTATACATATTATGCACTGGGTAAATCACGACACATAAATTAATTTTCAATAACTTTTTCCTAAGCTGGACATATTACTCACACACTAATTTTGCCAAAACTGTGAAAAGAAAAGGTGTTTTTAAAAAAAAAATTTTAATTTTTAAAAATATTTTTAATAATAAACTGCCCATTTTGTCCTTTAGAAAAACGGTATTTAATGTGTTAATGTAATAAATGAGAGATATTCAAATTGCAGTTGAACACAAACAGCAAAAAATGCAAAAATAGCTTGTGTCATTAAAGGTATGTTCAGCTTCTGAAGCTGCGTCCTTAAAGGGAATCTCTAGTGCCCCTCTTCCTCCCACGCCCCATCCCAAGTTGCTGAAGGGGTCAAAACACCTTCAGCGACTTACCAGAGTCAAGCGCTGATGTCCCTCCGCCAACGTCAGGAGACCTAATGCGCATGCGCGGCATTCATTATTATTCAATGTTTTACTATGGGCATTTCAGCGACGCTGGAGGTCCTCACATAGCGCTATGGAAGTACCATAGTTTAGCGTGTTAACTTACCTTCTTCTCTTTGACTATATCAATGTCAGCCAACGCAGTATGTTTCAGTTAATCGCCTTGCCTTTCAATATATGACATGGCTTACATTATCCTATTACTAAAAATGTGCAGTTCAATTACATGCCACAGTAATATGCCTTTTGAAATGCCTGTGTCTGCTGTTGTGGCATCACCAGCTTATCTGTCATACTTATGTACAACAAAAATGTAAAACAAAACAAAAAAAACAGTGCCCAAAATTGCACCGCGTACTCAAGGTGGGTGTGGCGGACCGCCTGGTACCCCGACTGGGTACCTCCGCCAATCACGCTTCCTAATAGACGCTGAGTACCAAAAGCACTGTAGCCTCCCTTAGCTTAGCTGGGATCTCGCCGTCCCTTCCTACACTGGACCAACACCTGGATCCAGCTCCCAGTGGGAAGATCTCTCCTCCAAGAGAGAATTGGAGTTTAGCCAGTAAAAGAGCAAGCTGTTCCCCCCCCCACACATGAGCCGAGGCATAATGCTGGGAGTAGTCTGTTTTATTCAGGGCCACACACAGCCTTTTATGCACAAGCCCATGTTTCCCACAAAAATCACAGGGTAATCCCTCCCCTGTGCCTGAGAGATAATTGAGTCAGGGACTGTACTAACCCAATTATCTCCAGGTACAGAAAACACACAATGTACAAACACCCCAAAAGTACCCCCCAAAATATATAAAAACCTCACAAAAGTCACATCCCCTGACAGCCCCGATCTGGGTGATCAACATATCCAAAAATCACCCTGATCGGTTCAGGGGTTTGGGTTTTTCATGGAAGTCACTTTTTTTGAACTTCAGTAACATAAAAATGAAAGAATTATCAAACGTAGTTTATATATGAACCGTGGAGCTTGTTTCCTTCATTCAGACGAACAATTCCACCGAACAGTGCTCTTCTAGGATTTACGGTGTTTGGGAGTTTCAGTGTCCGATTTTAGTTCCATGAACTCGATGACCAAACACTACTGCCTGCGTTCATGCGAACAAGATAGCCGCCACTTCGTGGTCGTCCATACGAATTGCGGCCACTCAGACGGACAATTAGAACACTGAGATGAGAACCGTTATAAGGTTTTAATAGGGTTTAACAAGCTCCCGGGTGGTCCATGGGACGTACATCTGTTCAGTTCCCGAACAGTATAAGGACATGGCACGAACAAAGTCTTTTAACATGGTTTTTGCAGGGCCCATAGTCTTTGGGCAGTAGGCTAGCCAGCAGGTCCCTCTAAAAACACGTGGCAGAGGCATTTCTGCCACAGTGGGGTCTTCCCATGGATTTGTAAAGAGGCAAAATTATATTTGGATCACTTGAATCAAAACTCTTTTTATAACACTCCGTCCTGATGCCATTACGGACAACACCTGTAACTAAAGAGCACATAACCATGCCTGCTAAAATGGCGGGAAGGCCTTACACCACAAAGCAGAGCCTGATACCAACTTGTACTGCAGAAAGCAGCCGCATGGAGAGCCCCCAGCAGAGGCTGGCGGCAATATTCCAGGATTTCTGGGCCCGACTGGAAAGGCACATGGCGACAGCCTCGCTGCAGACTAAAGATCAAGCACGAGGACAAAAGCCACTCTCGACAGGCCTCTCCTAACAAACAAACCCAAGCCAAAGAACAACAGGCGCTAGAGCCCTTCCCAATTGCCAGAGCACAGAGCCACATTTCAACTCCAGCGGCGGCAGGAGACCACACTCCAACACAGGCGGAGAGCTGCGCTCCAGCTATTGTTCCAGAAGAGAGCTACTCACCATCTGCAACGGCGACAGCATCTAGGGGCTACACAGGCCTGGACTTTCGACCATCAGCCTCTATGGCTGGGAAGATCACTGCACATACTCCTACCAGAGGCCCATGGTCTGGGGAGGAGACGACTGATGGTGGGATCATCTGCGACCTACAGCAAGCCAAGGACATGTCTGATTGTTGTATTCTCCTACACATGGACAATATCTCAGCGACTTTATACATAAACCGCATGGGCAGACATCAATGCGAACAGAGGACGCATGTCTCCAACCTGGGCCATTGCAAAGGGCAAACGCATGCCACCTTTTCAATGTTGACGAGAGTCCTTGATCACCTTGGCACAGCGGAGACCTAGGTGACGCTCACCTCGCCCCTACGGCAAAAGCAGAGGGGCTTCCCAGACCTATTTACTCCATCTCTGGACTTTCCATTGCTCCTTCCACCGTCTTCCATTTTACTGAAAAACCCACAAGATACCATCGGAGACTTTGGCAGCTCACATTCCACTTCAGAACCTTTGGTAGGTCACGAGGCGTCATATTACCCAGAACCAGTATCGAAATACACTCGGTTATGGTATGTAGATCTCTGTTCCCTGTGGGTTTGGCCAGTTGTTTTGGATTTTCACGTCAACAAACTCTCGGGGAAGCTCATACTACTTTCATGTTATGTGGTGGTGTCTACACCTCTTCGGCCTTCACAATCGAGCCAGCCTCTCTTTTTGTATACAGTACCTTTCATACCAGTTACAGCCACCACTTTAGCTGGATGGGTACATTGGCTATTGTTCATAGGGTTGTGGAGATTGGTTTTATCGGTCATTCGGGGCATGGATGCATCTCTGGCATCTCCAATTTTCTTCGTTTGATCGCAGGAAGAGACCTTCAGGGCATTTTACCTCATCAGACTCTTCACGCATCTTGTGTTCTTTCCACAGCGTTAAAAATGCAAAATATGAAGCCTCCTGTCATGTTGTAAAATTGTAGATTATGCTAACTTCGTGTACCTATAATTAATTTTAATAACGACAGGAGGCGAGCATTTTCCCTCCTTAGTTTTGTTTTCACTGTTTCCCATGTTCACAGTATCATATTTTGTAATTCCTATCTACTTCTGAATATTTATAGGATGTTTAATCTGGTTGATGTCCGCTTAATCTTTGTTGGTTTGTTACATGATGTTAGAAGTTTGTACGATATGTTACATTATAATTAAAAAATATATATAGTGGTATTGGACTTAAGGTGGACAACAGTTTGTTCCCATCACCTTTCATGTATTTCTGTTCTTTTCAGTGTGATCATCATTGGACAAGCTGGAATACATCACATTTCGGATCAAGTTTGAGTTCTACATGTTATTCGGGACTTTGGTTATGTTCCCTGATGTTGGTATAGACTGTTTTCGCATCAAAGAAAGAGGAAGTCATGTGTCTGTCAGGGCTTTATATATGGATATGATACCTGTTACTGGTTGGTTTAAAGTTTATTGATTGACTTGTGCTGCTAGAGGCATAAGCAAAGAAAGTTATGCAAAATACTTGCCTCCTGTCATTATTAAAGGATCACTATAGGGTCAGGAACACAAACGTGTATTCCTGACCCCATAGTGTTAAAACCACCATCTAGCCCCCCTGGGCCCCTCATGCCTCCACAAATATAGCAAAATCTTACTGTATTCAATGCCTGAAGCTGTAAATCTGCATGCTGTTTGACTCAGAAAAACAAGCAGTCTGCTGACATCATCAAAGGTGGTAGCCTGACCCAATCACAATGCTTCCCCATAGGATTGGCTGAGACTGACAAGGAGGCATATCAGGGGCAGAGCCAGCATTATTCAAACACAGCCCTGGCCAATCAGCATCTCCTCATAGAGATGAATTGAATCAATGAATATCTATGAGGAAAGTTCAGTGTCTGCATGCAGAGGGTGGAGACACTGAATGTTTGGATGCATTTTAGGCAGCCATGACCCAGGAAGGATCTCTAACAGCTATCTGAGGAGTGGCCAGTGAAGTTATCACTAGGCTGTAATATAAACACTGCATTTTCTCTGAAAAGACAGTGTTTACAGCAGAAAGCCTGAAGGGAATGATTCTACTCACCAGAACAAATTCAATAAGCTGTAGTTGTTATGGTGACTATAGTGTCCCTTTAAAATTAAGATTATAGGTACACTACGTTAGCATAATCTACAATTTTCTTACCGTTTGGGACCAGGGCTGTTTTTACATTTCTGCTTTGTTTGTGTTTAGCTGTAATTTTCCTCTTACTCATTTACTGTACCCACACATATTCTATACCTTTTTTCTCACCATTAAATGGTCTTTCTAAAGATACCTTTATTTTAATCATATTATATAATTTACTATAAAAAGAATTATAAAATATGATGAAAAAATGTAAAAAAAAAAAAGACATTTTCCCCCTAATTTTGACCCCCAAAAACTGTTACGCATCTACAACCGCCAAAAACACCCATGATAAATAGTTTCACAATTTTGTCCTGAGTTTAGAAATGCCCAATGTCAACATGTTCTTAGCTTTTTTTGGAAAGTTATAGGGCAATAAGTACAAGTAGCACTTTGATATTTCCAAACCATCCCCCCCCCCCCAAAAAAAAACATTAACGCAAGTTACATTGTAACACTGATATCTGTCAGGAATCCCTGAATAACCCTTCATATGTATATATTTTTTAAAAGAAGACAACCTAAGGTATTAAACTTGTATTAAAACTAAAAACAAAACAAAATAATTGGTGATTTTATTGACACACATAGCAATTTAAGAATATATGTACTGAGAACTTTAAGTGTTACTGCCAAAGAACAATATGTGTTCAGCAACATCTCCGGAGTACAGTGATACCACCCATGTATAGGTGTGTCAGTTTCTCTGAGGGCTAAAAGACCTTATTTGGAGGGTGCGAATTCCAGTTTTCCAACTTAGAATTTTCTCAGCTGGTCATTATGCACCCATGTCCTATTTGGGACATTTTTGAAGCCGGCCAATGTAATTTACCCCCATCAAACCATATATTTTTGAAAAGTAGACACCCTAGGGCAGGGGTAGGCAATTTTTAGCAGCACTGTGCTGATATAGGATTGTGATGTCCCGTAGCGTGCCGGTCCTATTTTTTTTTAAATTGAAGTGTGTATGTTGCCGTATTCTGCTTGTGTTATTTTTACTGTAACTGCTTTGTATTGTTGTATTTGTGCGTATTTGAGCTATATTGTATATGTTCATGAGTAGTTTATGGTATTGTGTATGATACATATGAATGTGGGCTGTGTATGGGGGCTGCTTGTGGAATTGTGTGTGTTGATGGATATGTCACATTGTGTGTTTGGTAGGGTGCGGGGGCTGTTTGGGGTATTGCATGTGAGAGGCTGCATGTGGGGTTGTGTGCATGTATGTGGATTGTTAGTGGTGTTGCGTTTAAGCGGATTGTGTGTATGTTTGTGTGTGGGCTGTCTGTATTATTTGTATGAGGGGAGGGTTATTCTGCATTTCTGTGTATATCTAGCAGTGTGGGTGGCTTCCCTGGGTTCCAGTGGGGACCAGGCCAGCCAGGTACAGGTCAAGGACAGTAGCTGCAACAGCAACTGCGAGCTGCTCTACTACTGTGTGGATTCCCATTCACAAGAGCTGGAATGAAGTGCTCTGAGATCACTTCCTCTACATGCTGCAATGCATAAATTGAGGATTGTCCTTCACCACCTCTTCGTATTAGCAGATATCTGAAGTTTTACTGGGACTGCGGATAGGCCAGAGCACGTTTGGCTCTAGCAGCCTTGAGTGCAGTGCATGGCACTAGTGCCGTAGGTTGCCTACCCCTGCCCTAGGGTATTTTAAATGGTGGTATTTTCACACTTTTCATGCACTAATTCTACATCCAGCCTTTGTCAACCTTTTGGGTAGTGATTTTTTTGTGTTATTTTTCTCTCACATTGTAATTTAGGCATGGATTCTTAGTTCCTGATATGTGTTACTGACAAAGAACCCCCCCAATATGTGTTTAGCAACATCTCCTGAGTACAACAGTGCCCCCAATGTACAGGTTTTATGGGTTTTTGCAGACATATAAGGGTCAAATGTAGGGCTTTCCCTTTTTCCATGTTTGCGCATTGAAATTTGCCAGATTGGTTTGCTGGGCCTATGTTGCCTTGGAGACCGTATAGCAGCCCAGGAATGAAAATTAACCCCATCGTGGCATACCATTTGTAAAAGTAGACAACCCACGGTATCCAAAATGGGGGAATGTCCAGTCTTTTGTAGTAGCCATTTAGTCACAAACACTGGCCAAAATTAGCATTTCTATTTGTTTTTTTTGCATTTTTCACACAAACTGCCATTTCACCGAAGATATTATCAGTATAATACATTTACTGCTCCAAAACACTCATATTTGTGTAGAGTAATGTCTCATGAGTACAACAGAACCCCTCAAGTACAGGTTTTATGGTGATTTGAAAAGTTACAGGGTTAAACATAAGATTTGCCAATTTCTGTTTTTGTAAATTACTATTTGCCAGATTGGCTATGTTGCCTTTGAGACGGTATGGCAGCCCAGAAATGAAAATTAACCTCACCATGACATAGCATTTGTAAAAGTAGACAACCCAGGGTATTCAAAATGGGGTATTATCCAGTCTTTTATAGTAGCTACTTAGCCACAAACGCTTGACAAAGTTTGCGTTCATATTTTTTTTTTGTTTTTTTTTAAAACAAAAGCTGCACTTTTACTGGGGATATCATCGTTGTGATACGTTTTTCTGTTTTAAACACTCATATTTGTGTTCAACAAAGTCTCCCGAGTATAACAATTCCCCCCATGTACGGGTTTGATAGTGTTTTTGAAAGTTACAGGATCAATATAGGGCTTAACCAATGAGTTTGCCAGATTGGTTTGCTGGGTCTATGTTGCCTATGGTAGCCCAGGAATGTGAATTAATCCCTTCATGGCATACCATTTTCAAATGTAGACAACCCATGCATGGTATTTAAAATTGGGTATTTCCAGTCTTTTGTAGTAGCCACTTAGTCACAAACGCTGGCCAAAGTTAGCGTTTTTATTTGTTTTTTGCATTTTCTTTTAAAAAAACCAAAAACTGCACTTTTACTGGTGGTGATATTGTCGTGATAAGTTTTACTTTTTAAAACGCTCATATCTGTGTTTAGTGAAGTCTCCCAAGTATAACAATACGCCCCATGTAAAGGTTGTATGGTGTTTGGAAAGTTACGGGGTTAAATATAGGGCTTGCCAATTAAATTCTCTGCACTATCTGCCTGGGTTGTCAAAAAGGACCATCAAATTATAATTAATAAAATAATTATGTAGTTAATAGTTAAATATATATGTAGAATATATATAATACGTGTGTGGGTGTATACACATAAACACTTGTATTTCCTATATATGTATAGTTATATAGCTGAAAAGAGACTTGCGTCCATCAAGTTCAGCCTTCCTCACATTTGTTTTTTGCTGTTGATCCAAAAGAAGGCAAAAGAAAAACCGTTTGAAGCACAATTTTGCAACAAGCTAGGAAAAAAATTCCTTCTTGACCCCAGAATGGCAGTCAGATTTATCCTTGGATCAAGCAGTTACAGTTGAAAGAAAAAGTATGTGAACCCTTTAGAATGATATGGATTTCTGCACAAATTGGTCATAAAATGTGATCTGATCATCATCTAAGTCACAACAATAGACAATCACAGTCTGCTTAAACTAATAACACTCAAAGAATGAAATGTTGCCATGTTTTTATTGAACACACCATGTAAACATTCACAGTGCAGGTGGAAAAAGTATGTGAACCCTTGGATTTAATAACTGGTTGAATCTCCTTTGGCAGCAATAACTTCAACCAAACGTTTCCTGTAGTTGCAGATCAGACGTGCACAACGGTCAGGAGTAATTCTTGACCATTCCTCTTTACAGAACTGTTTCAGTTCAGCAATATTCTTGGGATGTCTGGTGTGAATCGCTTTCTTGAGGTCATGCCACAGCATCTCAATCGGGTTGAGGTCAGGACTCTGACTGGGTCACTTCAGAAGGCGTATTTTCTTCTGTTTAAGCCATTCTGTTGTTGATTTACTTCTATGCTTTGGGTCATTGTCCTGTTGCAACACACATCTTCTGTTGAGCTTCAGCTGGTAGACAGATGGCCTTAAGTTCTCCTGCAAAATGTCTTGATAAACTTGGGAATTCATTTTTCCTTCGATGATAGCAATCCGTCCAGGCCCTGATGCAGCAAAGCAGCCCCAAACCATGATGCCTCACCACCATACTTCACAGTTGGGATGAGGTTTTGATGTTGGTGTGCTGTGCCTTTTTTTCGCCACACATATTGTTGTGTGTTTCTTCCAAACAACTCAACTTTGGTTTCATCTGTCCACAGAATATTTTGCCAGTACTGCTGTGGAACATCCAGGTGCTCTTGTGCAAACTGTAAACGTGCAGAAATGTTTTGTTTGGACAGCAGTGGCTTCCTCTGTGGTATCCTCCCATGAAATCCATTCTTGTTTAGTGTTTTACGTATTGTAGATTCGCTAACAGGGATGCTAGCATTTGCCAGTAACTTTTGAAAGTCTTTAGCTGACACTCTAGGATTCTTCTTCACCTCATTGAGCAGTCTGCGCTGTGCTCTTGCAGTCATCTTTACAGGACGGCCACTCCTAGGGAGAGTAGCAGCAGTGCTGAACTTTCTCCATTTATAGACAATTTGTCTTACTGTGGACTGATGAACAGCAAGGCTTTTGGAGATACTTTTATAGCCCTTTCCAGCTTCATGCAAGTCAACAATTCTTAATCGTAGGTCTTCCGAGAGCTCTTTTGTGCGAGGCATCATTGACATCAGGCAATGCTTCTTGTGAAAAGCAAACCCAGAACTGTAACCAACACCTCCAATCTCATCTCATTGATTGGACTCCAGTTGGCTGACATCTCACTCCAATTAGCTCTTGGAGATGTCATTAGTCTAGGGGTTCACATACTTTTTCCACCTGCACTGTGAATGTTTACATGGTGTGTTCAATACAAACATGGCAAAATGTAAAGTCCGGTTTGTATTGGCCCTGAATATATCTGTATAATGTTATCATATCCCCTCTCAGGCGACGTTTTTCTTAACTAAATAGGTTTAAATTTGTTAACCTTTCTTCATAGCTGATATGTTCCATTCCTTTTATTAATTTAGTAGCCCGCCTCTGCACTTTTTCTAGTGCCATAATATCCTTCTTTAGAACAGGTGCCCAAAATTGCACAGCATATTTAATATGTGGTCTTACCAGTGATTTATAAAGAGGCAAAATGATATTCGCTTCCATTAAGGGTATACGTTATAATATATTATAATTAAAGCATTTTATAATATATTATCCATATATAATTTCATTATAAGTGTATTTTGAAATATAGGTTTATATATCTGCATTATATATGTATTATATATGTATAATATATTATAAAATGCTTTAATTATTTTATAATATAATATATTATACATATATAATTGTTAGCTCTTTTGTTAACCCCCTTTCATCCTTATTCAGTCTGCCACTATTGGAAAGCATTGGATTGGCAAAAAAACTGCCATTTTGATGTCACAAAGGGGGCGGAGCCAGCACTGGCAGACCCGCGCTGCACTGGAATTAAGGGGAGTTTTACATTTCATAGTGGAGCTAAGGGGGTGGCAAGCTACCTACATGGTAGGATTAGTCCTATAGGGTCAGGAATACAGGTTTGTGTTCCTGACCCTATAGTGATCCTTTAACATGCTCATAATAAAAACAAAACAAAAGATTTGATAAAATTACATTCAGTTAAAAAAAAAAAAAAGTGGTCACAGAGTACTTACTGTGACCCAGTAGGATTTTAATTATTTTAAAGAGCAATTCTTGGACAACATACCAACAGCACCATCAGCAGGAATATTCCATAGGTTTCCATGGTGATTGATCCTGCTGATTTCTCTACAGCAGACATTTAGAACTTTGTCCCTGAATTGCTCTTTACACACATTGACCCAGTTTGTTCTGTACTGTTTATAAGGCAAAAGAGCTAAACCCACTTTGTACACAGGCGAAGATCTCTGCTCTGCTGTCAGGTCCATGGGGGCCACATCTTCATTCTTGATCAGACTGCCTGACTTAAGTGGAGAGCCTCGAGCACTAGGAATCAGATTCACCTGTTCCAGGTTATGGCCAGATGGGGTAACCACTGCAAGGAGAAGACAAATAGAAACTACAATGAGATACATACAAAGATTCTGATATAATAATGCAGCATCTAGCATCCATGAGCCAATAAGGTGATTTGTATTCATGGTTATTATGCTCAGCTATCATTCCATTATACCCACACACCCCAAAAGGTGACATCACATGATCATTACAACTGGAGATAACATTACTGATCAGCGTTCTATAGGACCTGACTCCGCCTGTGTGTGCTGCATGCACTTTGTCCAACATATTCCAGGTATGGACCAGATCCCACAAGGAAGCTAAACAGAACCATCACAGTAATTCTGTCTGGAATGGACTATATGGAAATCTGATGCATTAATCTTTCATTCCAGCTGCGTTCAGACTAAAAAAGTGTGATGTCAGACAGAAGTGGCATGGTAACAAGTCTGCTACATTTCAATGAGAAGTACAGCTCAGAAATGAAATAATCGCTGATCACAGAGGACAATTATGACTTGCTCCACAGCCAAGCCTATGACTTTATCCCGATTCTAAGAGAACCCTTCTATGGGTGAGAGGTTTGGACGGCAGTCAGGCAAGAAATCCTGAACAAAAACAGTAAACCGCATAATGTAGGAAGACACTAAGGCATGGACCTCTCATGTTCTCCATCTGTGCTCTGTCCTGACACCATGAGATCTGACTTTCCATTTTCCAATCATTGTGAGAGCACCTCTGATAAGGCGCATGCTGGGCACAGAAGGGCACTATATTAGCGCATGCTGGGCACAGAAGGGCACTATATTAGTACATTCTCAGCAGAAAGGCAATATACAGGAAATCTATGAAAACATAGAAATACCCTGGTAAATAAAGGGTTACTGGCCCGGTAGCTATCCTGGTAAATAAAAGGTTACTGGCCCGGTAGCTATCCTGGTAAATAAAGGGTTACTGGCCCGGAAAGCTATCCTGGTAAATAAAGGGTTACTGGCCCGGTAAGCTATCCTGGTAAATAAAGGGTTACTGGCCCGGTAAGCTATCCTGGTAAATAAAGGGTTACTGGCCCGGTAGCTATCCTGGTAAATAAAGGGTTACTGGCCCGGTAGCTACCCTGGTAAATAAAGGGTTATTGGCCCGGTAGCTACCCTGGTAAATAAAGGGTTATTGGCCCGGTAGCTATCCTGGTAAATAAAGGGTTACTGGCCCGGTGGCTATCCTGGGAAATAAAGGGTTACTGGCCCGGTAACTAGCCTGGTAAATAAAGGGTTACTGGCCCAGTGGCAAGCCTGGTAAATAAAGGGTTACTGGCCCGGAAGCTAGCCTGGGAAATAAAGGGTTACTAGCCTGGTAGCTATCCTGGTAAATAAAGGGTTACTGGCCCGGTAGCTAGCCTGGGAAATAAAGGGTTACTGGCCTGGTAGCTATCCTGGTAAATAAAGGTTTACTGGCCCGGTTGCTATCCTGGTAAATAAAGGTTTACTGGCCCGGTAGCCTGGTAGCTATCCTGGTAAATAAAGGGTTACTGGCCCGGTTGCTATCCTGGTAAATAAAGGTTTACTGGCCCGGTAGCTACCCTGGTAAATAAAGGGTTATTGGCCCGGTAGCTATCCTGGTAAATAAAGGGTTACTGGCCCGGTGGCTATCCTGGGAAATAAAGGGTTACTGGCCCGGTAACTAGCCTGGTAAATAAAGGGTTACTGGCCCAGTGGCAAGCCTGGTAAATAAAGGGTTACTGGCCCGGAAGCTAGCCTGGGAAATAAAGGGTTACTAGCCTGGTAGCTATCCTGGTAAATAAAGGGTTACTGGCCCGGTAGCTAGCCTGGGAAATAAAGGGTTACTGGCCTGGTAGCTATCCTGGTAAATAAAGGTTTACTGGCCCGGTTGCTATCCTGGTAAATAAAGGTTTACTGGCCCGGTAGCGATCCTGGTAAATAAAGGGTTACTGGCCTGGTAGCTAGCCTGGGAAATAAAGGGTTACTGGCCCGGTAGCTATTCCAGGTTTAATGTGAATGCAGAATCGCAAGCGCGTTCTATTTCAAGAAATTATGAGCTGAATTATTTTCTTGGCCAACCACAGACAGGAAAACAGGAACCTTTTCCGAGCCTCGCTGGGGTTTTAATGTAATGTAAAAAGAATTACAAATAGGAGATCCTTGGCAAATATTCCTGGTCTGTCTAGCTGTCCTAAGCGAGCTGTTTGCTTGCTGTCTGTGCAGAAATACCACAATGGGGAAACAGTGCTAATCTGCATCAACATGTCATGTACACTGTGAAAGCTTTACTAGTTATGGAAATTCCCACCACTGTTTGTGTATTTAAGAAATTAGTGGAAGTTATTTGCCCTCTTCATTCCCAGCCTCCCTTTTATTCAAGCGCACAAGTCAAATCCATTATATCCACCGCACACAAACCTGCATTCCATAGTCCCATCCTGTGAGAATGGCAAAGCATATCAGCCTACCAAAACAAGGGTCACATGCCGAGCCCAGAGGGCACAACATGTAAACAGCCATATTATGAAGGAGGTGCGGCATGTTCCCAGATGACCTTAGAGCCAGCATTTAATGAACAGTTTTTTTTTTTTTCTAAATGCGTGGATGTAATGGACATCCCAGATAGCACATTAATTATTGGGAAATCAGAGTGCTTTACTATCCCAATATACTAAGAGCAATAAAATAGAAGGTTCAGCGCACACATATCTATAAGCACGGATTAAATGTCTGACGGCAATTAAAGTAGCATTACCACCCATCACAACAAGATGGTGCCATGCTGATACCGCACAGCTTCCTTGTAGTATTATTAACGTGGATGGATAGCTGGACAGCTGGCTTCTATACCACACACCTCGCATTATCCTTGCCTTGCAATTTAGGATTTAGAACCATCACATAATATCTTGTGCAGAGACCTTGTCTTTAAAGTTTGGACAAAGCCTGGCAATTGTTAGAATGCAATCACATCGTGCCCAAACAGCCTCCCTCTGGTGGGACATAACAGAAACACAATCAACAAGTCAACTGGCTTGTCCACATAGCCAAACTACTGCAGGCTCATAAGAACCTCAGTAAACGTGTGAAGGGGCCATTTGGACAGTAATTTTATTGGAATCATGTGGCTTTTACCTAAATCCAGTGCACAGACCTCTAACGGAACCACAATTTAATACGTTAACAACAGACACCGTTGCAACAAGTCTCTGTTGAATCCCATTACCCTAGTACTGGCTGGGAATTAGCAGGTTCCAATTGCTAGCATCAGTGATGGCTAATGTTTCTGCCCCTATTGACTCTACATCATTGTAAAATATGGAATGCCAAGCTTAGTCATAACTCAGCTAGGGACCATACACAAGCATGATGCAGAGAAAGGCACCTTAGCAGCATCTCACACGCTCAATACTCAATACCAAAAGGAAGGGTAAAAATCAAAGAAAATTACTACCTTTCATAGTGTCTTCAAAAGTACAAGACTGTGTTGGACTCGGTATTTCATTCTTTACCAGAACATTAACAGGGGTGGCTGCCAATGGAAGAACAGAGGATGTTAAGGGAGCATGTTAAAGGAACAGTGCATTAACATATCATATCAATTAAATGATCATATACCAATATGTTTTTTTGGCAGGAACATGAACAGCAAAAAGCAGATAATGTTTACCAGGGGCAACCATAGGAAGTTCTCTAAGTACTTCATGCCATGTGATCATTTCCTACATCCCCCATGATGCTTTGCCTGTTTATGAACAGCTGGAAAGAAATCCCTGCAGATGTATGTGTTTAAGGATCAATATTACAAGTCTAACACTAATAAGGTGATAGCCTGAAGTAACAAGCTGGAGTGTATTTGTATTAAAGGAAGGAGACCCACCATTGCTAGCTTATTTTATTTGTGCATTCTATTAATCTTTTTTATTAACAGACTTCGTCAAGACTGCCAATATATTTAGGACAAAGTACTCTATATTCCCGTCACTTTTATCAAGTTTAAATCCGTGTAATAAAATAACGCATACTGCTGGGGGACAGATATTTTCTCGGACAATGCAGAAACAAAGCCCTTACTGCCTCACTGCGCGTGTGGGAGAATATCTCGAGAGTTCCCGCGCACTCTCTGAATTTATCATACGCCACCCGTGGTGTATAATCTGGCTATATAACATTATCCGTTTTAAAGTTATTTTTAATGACATGTAGGAACTACTAAAACAGGGGCGCCCAAAGGGTAGATCACCAGATGTTTTAAAACTACAGCATCCATCATGTTGTGTCATTCTAAAAGCATCATAGGAGTTGTAGTGTCACAACATCTGGGGATCATCCAGTTAGAGTTTTGGCTTTCAGTGCTTAAACAAACATTCTGCATTTTTCTTTCAAGTAACCATGGGCTACCTTGATTATTAAAGGACCACTCTAGCCAGCCAGACCACTTCATCGTAATGAAGTGGTCTGGGTGCCTCGTCCCTATAGGGTTAACCCATTTTTTTTTATAAACCTAGCAGTTTCAGAGAAACTGCTATGTTTACCTATGGGTTAATCCAGCCTCTAGTGGCTGTCTCATTGACAGCCGCTAGAGGCGCTTCCGTGCTTCTCACTGTGAAAATCACAGTGAGAAGACGCAAGCGTCCCAAGGAAAGCATTGTAAATGCTTTCCTATAAGACCGTCTGAATGCGCGCGCAGCTGTTGCCGCGCATGCGCATTCAGCCGAAAGGGAGGATTGGATGCGGAGAGGAGGAGGAGAGCTCCTCGCCCGGCGCTGGAGAAAAGTAAGTTTTAACCCCTTTCCTCTCCCCAGAGCCCGGCGGGAGGGGGTCCCTGAGGTTGGGGGCACCCTCAGGGCACTATAGTGCCAGGAAAACAAGTATGTTTTCCTGGCACTATAGTGGTCCTTTAAGTCATCACGGATACACAGCAGAGGAAGCCAACTAACATTCTCCAATTGCTGTCAGTATGTGAAAAAAACCTCCTAAAAGGAAGATTTATTTTTGAAGAAAAACAAACAAACAAACAAACAAAGCTGAGCCAAATTGTGGGAATAAAGTCTATGGTTAAACAAACATGACAAACCATCTTTAAAGTATGCAAACTGAGCAACTTACTGCCACAGTATTTTAGTGGAACGTGTGGGGTAATTACCTGCTTCCGGAGTGTATGTGAAAGGCTGTACTTCATGAGATCGGCCTGCATTAGTAACCACAAACATCACCACTGACACAGGAGAAGTGATATTCTGGTCGTGGTAAGGAGGAACTTTTACAATTAGGTGATTCTGCAAAAAAGGGAAAACATTGAATAGCAAATATTTCACACTTTCCAGTAATTTGTAATCCCCAAAACTGGATGGAGCACCAAGCTCAAAGCATCAAAACCTTTTTACAGAACTGCAAGGTCATCAAAGAAACATTATTAGGATGGAAGGATCCATGGTTAAACAAAGGATTTTCCTGCGTGTGTCTTGTATTGTCTGTTCTACTTTCGTTTAAGTAATATATGTGTAGATTTCTAGGTTTGCATTGTTCACAAATACGTAGATTTTATCACTTAACATTAGAGTGGAAACGGTTGATGCATTTTAATAAAGGCTAATAAAACGCAGGTTTGAAAGCCAGTGTGTACAGTTACACACACCACATACTTCGTAACCATCATTACACAAGGCATCCTGCTCAGTGATTCACACTGCAAAGGTTAACAAACGAAAATATTAAATGAAACATGGCATATAGAACTATTTATTCCTGGGGACAGTAATATCCTGAGCGGATACTGAATGATAAAATATATACCTGGTGGAATAACTCCATGTCAATTTCAGCTTCTGCTTTCCATGAATTGTCATCTAAAAACAGGAAACGTGGAGCTGATGAGATTGCGATATCAGTGATACTGGGGTAATCTGCATGGCTACGTTGCAGTGTAAAACTACAGAGTCAAACTGATCACTTGGGCTACAGGGGGACGTTACAAACCTGCAAGGTTTTCCTGGAATATTACTTTGGCTCCTTTCAAGAAGTTTTTTCCAATCACGAAGACCTCCTCTTCCCCTTTCGCAGAGCAACTATGCAAGCTCTTCTTGAGGATCTCCGGCACTCCTGCTGGCTGAGCTAGAGAGCAAAACAAATCAAAAGGACTTTACAAAGAGTTCTATTACCAAAATGGTTTCATTGGATCTTACAGTGTGCCTCGAATATAAATAGGACAATGTACCATTTTATTGCAAACCGAATGAAATGACCTACTCCATGTCATGTTAAACCTTTTCATCTTTCTTTCAATGAGAGATTTCTACCATGAGCTCTTGTCATTCTTGCTTTGATACAATGGGCAATTTCCATCACTCTGCACATAAACAAACCCTTTTCCACTGTCTATTGGAAGCACAGGTTGGTGTGGTCAGTAACACTCCATGAAGTACTGCAATTTCAGACTCATTTATGAGAAATACATATGAAATGACAACGCAACAATTTCTTTGACAATGAATGTAGCGCAATCAAGTTATATTAGTAATACGGGAGATTAAAATAAGCCACAGTGGGTGGCTTGCCCAGGTATTACCTAGTGGTCTGTCTACAATATGCTACATGTTCTGTTACTTAACATGTAAAATGGGCACAGCATACTCTCAGCAATGCCGTTTTGCCAGTGTTTTTTCTCTTCTTCGTTTTTTCCGAAGCCTCGGCTATCAGTATTTAATTAACTGCCAGCAGTTAATCCGATCTGTTTCTACTCACTGCTGCAAAAAAACATTCCCTACATATACACCTGAAACATGAAAGCGAGACACCGCAGAGAAACAAAAAGCAAATAACAGAATGGATCAAATGGCACTTACTGCAAAGGATGGGGGATGATGAGGTTTGTAGTGTTAATACAGAGCCATCTTTACGGGAAATGTTTACACGAAACACTAGCCTGGCACGAGTGCTCTTCTTCTTGGATCCAGCCAGTCCAATCCGTGCCTCGACGTCAGCATTTCTCAACTTCAGGATTCCAACACAATCCACCCTGCACAAACAGAAAATGGAGTAAGGGGCTGCACACTCAGACGAAAAGTAGATATCCCACCGGTGCAACCAAAGACAATTGTGGATATAAAATAAATAAAGGGTACGACACTTCAGCGGAAATTACAGACTTTAATCAGGAATCACTTTGTATCTGTGTCCTGATTAAGATCTGCATTTCCAGCTGAAGTGCCCTGATCCTTCTTTCTCGCTCTCTCTCTTTTTTTTTTTTATATATAATGAAAGAAATTGAAAGTGCTTTTGGTCACTGACAATAAAAAAGAAAAAGAGAAGTGCTTTATATGAAGCCACTTAAAAAAAATAATTACCATACTCTCTGCCATTTCATGCTCGGCATAAGTACCCAGTGAAGCAAACAGACTGTATGTGCGCCTGGTAAAGCAGACAGCCTCTGTACACAACCACTCAGTAGAGCAGGCAGACTGTGTAAACCCAGTACAGTCAGCAGTATCAGTGTATAAGCACCCAGTACAGTCAGCAGTATCAGTGTATAAGCACCCAGTACAGTCGGCAGTATCAATGTATAAGCACCCAGTACAGTCGGCAGTATCAATGTATAAGCACCCAGTACAGTCGGCAGTATCAGTGTATAAGCACCCAGTACAGTCGGCAGTATCAGTGTATAAGCACCCAGTACAGTCGGCAGTATCAGTGTATAAGCACCCAGTACAGTCGGCAGTATCAGTGTATAAGCACCCAGTACAGTCGGCAGTATCAATGTATAAGCACCCAGTACAGTCGGCAGTATCAGTGTATAAGCACCCAGTACAGTCGGCAGTATCAGTGTATAAGCACCCAGTACAGTCGGCAGTATCAGTGTATAAGTACCCAGTACAGTCGGCAGTATCAGTGTATAAGCACCCAGTACAGTCGGCAGTATCAGTGTATAAGCACCCAGTACAGTCGGCAGTATCAGTGTATAAGCACCCAGTACAGTCGGCAGTATCAGTGTATAAGCACCCAGTACAGTCGGCAGTATCAATGTATAAGCACCCAGTACAGTCGGCAGTATCAATGTATAAGCACCCAGTACAGTCGGCAGTATCAGTGTATAAGCACCCAGTACAGTTGGCAGTATCAGTGTATAAGCACCCAGTACAGATGGCAGTATCAGTGTATAACCACCCAGTACAGTCGGCAGTATCAGTGTATAACCACCCAGTACAGATGGCAGTATCAATGTATAACCACCCAGTACAGATGGCAGTATCAGTGTATAAGCACCCAGTACAGTCGGCAGTATCAGTGTATAAGCACCCAGTACAGTCGGCAGTATCAGTGTATAAGCACTCAGTACAGATGGCAGTATCAGTGTATAAGCACCCAGTACAGTCTGCAGTATCAGTGTAAAAGCACCCAGTACAGTCTGCAGTATCAGTGTAAAAGCACCCAGTACAGTCGGCAGTATCAATGTATAAGCACCCAGTACAGTCGGCAGTTTCAGTGTATAAGCGCCCAGTACAGTCGGCAGTATCAGTGTATAAGCACCCAGTACAGATGGCAGTATCAGTGTATAAGCACCCAGTACAGATGGCAGTATCAATGTATAAGCACCCAGTACAGTCGGCAGTATCAGTGTATAAGCACCCAGTACAGTCGGCAGTATCAGTGTATAAGCACCCAGTACAGTCGGCAGTATCAGTGTATAAGCACCCAGTACAGTCGGCAGTATCAGTGTATAAGCGCCCAGTACAGTCGGCAGTATCAGTATATAAGCACCCAGTACAGTCGGCAGTATCAGTGTATAAGCGCCCAGTACAGTCGGCAGTATCAGTATATAAGCACCCAGTACAGATGGCAGTATCAGTGTATAAGCACCCAGCAGAGCATACAGCACAACATATGAAGCAATCAAGGTGAAAGTTTTCCATTTTGTGCAGATATTCAGGAAGGCATGCATTCTTTCCATGGCCCAGTGAAGACAGAATGTTGTATTTCTGCATTTTAGATGAAAGCCCTGATAAGGGAGTTTGTGCTGCATGCACACTGGGCAGACGACAAGCCCTTGTCAGTAAGAAGCAGAGTGCCCTGTGCTCTACTGGTCCTGAGGGCAGGCGCGGATCATTTACTTACGCTAGAGTCATCATGTTGCTGGGGTCGAGCATGACTTCAATGACAGTGGTGCCCTCTATATCCACTTCCTTGCAGGGAGTCGTGTTTCTCCCAGTCACCCTGCAGGCTTGGTAGAATCCATGCGGCTTCACTCTGCCTGAATCATTACCCACAAACACTTGTAGGACCACAGGCTCATTGTGACCTTCCAGCTGAAACAGAAGGATCAGAGGAAGAGCTCATTTGGCTTGAATTGAACATCAGAAAAAGAAGTCGAGCTGGGAGATGGATAAACTTTCGAAATCATCTAATTTGGATTAAAAATTTACACTTCACCCAATGTCTATAAATGTATTCCTGTCACCTTCTGTAATAAGGCTGCAGACAGCATGAGGCAGTGTTCAATTTAAAAAAAAAAACTGTTATTACTTAGTAATTAAAATAATATGCTATAATATTAAAGTATTCTAATCCGCAAATTACAAGGAATGCAACCTTAAAGAAACACTCCAATCACCACAACCACTAACGCTCCCTTAAAGAAACACTCCAATCACCACAACCACTAACGCTCCCTTAAAGAAACACTCCAATCACCACAACCACTAACGCTACCTTAAAGAAACACTCCAATCACCACAACCACTACAGCTTATCATGCAGTCTATTGTAGATGTTGCGTGTTAAAGCACTTGGGAGCTAGATTCTATAAGACAAGATAACTTTACAAATTAGCATGTTTTCCCATGGAAGTCAATGGGTGAGTTTTTTTTCTACCAACAGTTCCGTTTATCTCTGGTTACAGAATCACAAACTGAAGAGGTGTGATTTTGGTGTAAGGAAATCCCGTTTGTCAGACCACCTGAAAACTGTTTGACAAATAGGAAAAGAAACCCACCCACACAAGCAAATAAACCACAGCCTCCGAGCACCATAGCCACTACAATAAGTGCAAGAGATCATGTCTGCGTAGCAGTGCAATGGTTTCAGAATGCAGGTACATCATTATGCTAGCATCAAACATCTGCAAGTGGTTCAAATCAAGGAATGACCCAGATTAAAATCTCAAATGAAGGCTAGAACCATATTGCAATCAGCCGATCACTAATTCAAAGTAACTACGTCAATGGGTTCCCACCCAATTTCAACTTGGTCTGTAAGCATGTTAATCTGTGTTACTACCATATGACCATCACATGGTGTAATCAGATCTCTACATTCTACAACCAAGATGAAGCTGAAAAGAAAACCTACAGGGACCCTGTAGGCACTATAAACCTTTTTATTTAACTGAACTGATTATATAGTGTTTGAAGTCACTATTCCTCTATTCAGTGTTAAAACTTGAACGGTACTGGGACGAAAGCGTAGGCCCTATTGCTACATTATTTTTTTTATTGATACAATAAAGCTGCTTAGTTACCTACTACTCTGAGTCCTGGCTGGTTCCTGTTTGACAGTAGTGACTACAAATCCTAGAAGGAGATTACAGGCCCCCACTTCCATCGGGGGAAGCACCTTTAATTTTAACGCCTGTGAGTGCAATTTATCACAGTGTGTGTATTAATATCCAGCTGTATTGCACGATTTTCCATTTACTTGTCTGTTTCTAGGTTTCCTTAGCCGTATCCCGTTTTTTGTATATATCTTGCTTGTGTAAAGACCACTATTTGGGAAGTGATCTGTGGGAGGCTGGATTTATCCCTGATTATCACTTGAAAAAGCCCATTGTAGGTGAAACGTACTGTGGACCTATTTTATCACTGTTTTTGTTTAAATAAACATTTTGGTCATTTTTACAACCAATATTTGTTCCATATACTTTTTTTCCCTTTTTTTTACTGGCATCCAGTTTTTATCTTTCCAGTGAGGGCCTCACCAAGTATCCCAGGTGAGGATTATACCACCTATGCTGATTACACTGAGCGGGCTATTTGCTCAAGTAAATGTGAGTACAACCTATTTATTTTCACTCCTGTTTGAATATATTTTAGACAGAGAGCACTATCTTTGCACTTTTTTATTTTCACATATACCCTGCTGATAAGACATGTGCTGGTCAATATTTTGAACCAATATCCCTGAAGTGGGGGATCAAATCCACTGCAAGCGCTTTATATTAGAGCTGGTTTTAGCTCTATCCCATGTGAGTAGGCCATTTGGATTTCTTTTAATTCAAGCTTTTATCTTATTTTATACATATTGCACTATTGGAGTTTTTTCTTCTCTTTTAGGTTGGTGGATTCTGAACACTTGGAAGATATGCTAACCTGAAGATACACGCAAACCCTTACAGACTTATTCATTCTATTATATTTTATCCTGGACTTGTTGTTTGTTCTTTATATTTACATGATTTTAAACTATTATACGGACAGTGTATAATTTGTTTTATTTCATTTATTTCACTTAAAGCTATTCTGATTCCAAATCCCGTGGTGCACCCTATTGTTCTGTATTTCTATCTTTCCTTTTGGGTTTTTTGGAGATACTAACTCATTTAGGTGTGCTGCCTTCCCTACCCAAAACACAGAGCTATTCCACTATTTGTTTTTCCGTTTTCTAACACTAAATAACAGCCTGGCCCTGATTGGAGGTGTGGCTAAGACAGAGATTATACACTTCCTTCAAGTTCTACCAATTCCTACCAGAAATGGGTGGTGTGATAGGCTGAAAGAGGTCAGCTGACACTTTCAGATATGCACAGATACCCTTTGCTGATCAGATAATTGCTTCCTCATTACACCGAGCAGCACAGAGATGATGGTCTGCTGGAGAATCTTGTTTAGCATTAAAGTGATTTAACTCCTAAATAGCATAGAACTGAGCATTGAGACTTCAGAGAAGTGATCTATACACAAAAACTACTTAATTAACCTAAAGTTGTTTTGGGGACTATAGTGTCCCTTTATAACATTAAAAATGGTTTAAGGACAGTGATAAGGAACTGCCGACATTATAACCACTTAAATGAGATGCGACAGCCTCGGTGCTTACAGTGTACCATTAATACTGAATTTTAACTGCAACATGTATTGCATAGATTGTAAACAATGCATGTTATGTGTATGGAACATACAATGCTTGGCTCCAGGTAGGTTTTCCCATTTTAGGGTTTCTATATTAATGTAAAGTGGCTCAGACTGTCCATTCTCTATTGCCGTTACCTTTACAGCAGGAAATCCTTGCTGGGTCCGGTCCTTCACTGACCCCCGGCTCCCCTCGGTCAGATACCTGGCTCGATGCTGAGTCTCCGGTTGTACCACTATCTTAAGCTCCTTTCCCTCGCTTTTACTTGGGTGCTGCTCACATAATAGCAAACTTTTCTTACCTCCTTTCTGATTCTCCAAAGATCTGAAGGCAAAAACATGGCAGACAATTTTACTTTTCCTATGCCACTAACCAGTGCAGCAAAAATATAATATAATATATATTGTATTAACTACCTCAATTATTCCCTTTTTATTATAAATCTTGCCAAACAGACACATGTCAAAGTTAAAGTCTCCTTCAATGTTATTTAAAGATCTTTATTTAAGTAATCCAGGAGATATTGCATTCCAAATTAGGGTGTCTGGTATTAAGGTAAAAACATCAAAACTGCTAAGTAATTCCAGCAACACAGCACCGAGTTGAAGAAGGAAATCTGATTTAATATTTCATTTACAGAACCTTAAAACTTTTTTCCAGTGTCTCACCAAACGTATACATGAAATCAGAAAGAAATAGAAGAAATAGCCTGAAGCTGCCTAGCTGGATTTTCTTATGAGATTATTAAGAAGCAATGCACAGACATGAAGCAGGATTTACAGAGTGCTTAAAGCACAGTCTTAAGATAAAACAGTTAAAACCAATGGCTTTGCTAACAGGACAAGCAGTGTGATATTCATGTATACACAAACTAGCTGCACTGGAGTTAGCTGGTCAGATTGTGCTCTGCAGAACATACAGGAGGCACGGTGTGAGGCCAACAGCCAGTAAAGGCAAGGATTATCGGAGTGCTGATATTAAACAAGGAATATATGGCATGATATAAGAGGCAGATTGAGTAAACACTGATACCAACCCATTGCCGGTCTGGGAGTTGCCTTTGCTGTCTGAGGCAAGCTGTGAGAGCACATAGTGTGGAGCTTTGGCACTGTCTGCATCAAACACGTCCATATTGGAATCCCTTCGTTTGGACCCAGGCCTTTGTTTCGGGTTGCGTTTCCGGGACTTACGCGGGACCTCAGTGTTGTCGTTGTAAGAGTGAGTGCTCATGTTGCTGAAGTTGGAGGCAGAATCTTCTGTCCACATGCTGCTGCTCTGCTCGGACTCCACAACAACGCCATCATCTTGACAGGACATCCGACTGCTATCAAGCAGGTCTTCGGGTGGTGGTGAAATGTTTAGGACCGTCCATCTCAAAGGCATGGACTGCTGCCGGCCCGTATTACTGGCTAAGAGCTGGTCACTTACCCCTGGTTTACTTACCCCCACGGTGGATTGCATAGCTTTGGTATCGGTGAGTGAGGTAGAGAAAATAGAAGGGCTGGATGTGGTGGTAAAGGAACTGCGAGCATCGCCCATGGAGCAAGTAGAGGAAGAGGAGGCATCTGCAGTGTACAATCCAAGAGTAAATACACACATTTTCACCTGCACTGGCTAGCAGTCCCAACGGAATTAAAGGCGATTTTAATATCGGATTGAGTTTTGTTCCCACAAAAAGTTTGCAATCTGGCATTCTAATACTTTTATCAATATAACAGCCCTATGTTAGCACAGACCAGTTAAAAATAACAAAAACTGTAAGGGCTGTGCTGTTTTTAGAATGGTTACTTTAAACTTTTATTTAAAAATTTAAATTTTTTTTTTTTTTTTTTAATTTGTCAGGCTGCAAGTGAAAAAAAAAATCTACGTTTCACCGCCTCAATTTCATGTAGGATTTATTTCAGCCAATCGAAATGTAAACTACATATATATTAATCCCATTAGAAGGCGTGCCTGTTGTCAAAATTTAGTGCCAATTATAAACATTTCAATATTTCAATATATTTTTAAAATTTATTTTAAGTGGGACTGTCTGTAGCCACAAAATATTAAAATAAGTTTCTAACCTATGAAGCAGAGAACTACAGGTCATTTTTAATGCAGACACTCCCTGCTTCAGAGGCAAATCCTGGAATAAAAATATGAGAAAATAAATGAGAAACAGCTGCTAGTTATTCCAGATATAAAACCATAATTAACAAAAAAAAAATAGGGAATAAAACAAACTTATTTTAGAGCAAAATAGAACTGATATAGTCTGCTTTCCAATATGATTGAAATCCATTCTGAGTGATTAAAAGTGATGCAATTTGAGAGGGGGGGGAGTTGTAAGTTCTCATCGCTATTAGTAAGGAAGACAAGACTAGACTGACCATAACCACTTTATTGACAGAGGAGACAGCAAAGATCAGCGCATTATTTAGATCGGGAAGTTCTATATGAGCTGACACTGATAAATCTTCCTCCTAAGTGATCTGTAGGACGTGAATAAGCAGTTTAAAAACAACAGTTTTACAACATTTAGAATGTTTGAGCGTGAATGTGTATTTACACACATATGAGTGGAGAAATTGTATTTTAAAAATGAAGTTTTTGCAAATACTGAATGGATCCTGAAGCCTAATTTTCTTCCCAGACTTGGCAAAGTAATCATATATCAGATGTCCAACACACGATACTCCGGGATTCAATATCTGGCCAGCCACTGTCCTATATGCGTTGCAGATCTTCATTCATTCATGGCTTATAAAACAAAGATTCATTTGTGCGCTAGAAGTAATCATATAAGGAACTATATAGAATTTGGGGTGTAAGCCAAGGCCTGAGCTCCAGACTTTTAAAACAGGATAACTGCATTTAAAAACCTGTACTAAATAGTGTTGGCCACCCAGATCTTGAAACTACATTTGGCATGAAAGGTAAATTGTGACAATAAAATATATGATCCACAAAAAATTGATAATATTTACCATGGACCCAATCTGCATGTTTTGGATTTAAAACCTCAATGAGTTTATGGTCAGCTAAAATAAAATGCATTATATCAGTTCCATTTCACACAGAGTTTGTGCACTTGACTAAAAACTGCAGCTGAAATTAAAATATTCAGTGACTTTCAAAAGGCATTCACATTTAATGAAAATGATATCTTATGGTGTGTGTGTGCTGTGCTTCGTTTATGGGCATGCATTAACCCTTTGAATGCCAAGGGGAGGGGTGAAACACATTGCAAGTCATTGGCATTACCTGAAAATGCACTGTCCCAACCCTCTGGCACACGGAGGGTTAATAAAAATGCTTTTACTGATTAATCTATAAGGAGATCAAGTGTTATATATGTATTATAGTTACACATACATATGACAATCTATGCAAATTGTATCTACTTTGAGGCAGCTTTGCAGCCACTTTGTTCTTAGGTGTGTGTTTGACAAGGACATTGTCATCATGGTAAAATATTCTGTATACACAGATCCCCTTCTCTAAAACTAATACAGCCAGGAGATATGACGATTCAATTATAGCTAAAACAATACAAATATTTGGGGTCACAGGACTTCTATTTATGTGGATTTATATAGCAAGCCCTGCATCCACTTTACTGTAGAGATTTAGTATCTACCCCTCTACCAGTAACTTATAAGAGGAGGGCTTCAGTTGTATTAAAATTGGTAAGTTTAGAAAGTACAATTCCTGTGTTTCTGTAAAATGTAAACTGCATGAGCATTACACAGAGGGAAAGGCTTCTCTGACGGAGAGTCTCTTACCATACAGCCAACACTGGTGATTATACAGCCAATGAATGGTGACCTGTTAGAAATGCTAGAAAACAAGTCTGACCTCAGTTTTGGAATCCTACGCCTTCAATATTTCCAAAACACATATTAATTCAGACAGCCAAGAAAAAATGGCTGGGTTTCTGCATCCTGCTGTTTCAATTTGTGATATTTCCAGAATAATATTTATGCCATGTCATTTTAGAAAGCTTGCAGAACATTTTCACTGTGTCCCTTTAAACGAGCACGAGGTTTACAAAGGTTTTTCAGGGTGTATACCCTATAGCAGGATCATATATGCTTTACTGTAATTAGTCGGCAAGATTTTTTCAGATTCTCCCGAGGTTTACGCAGCTAATTAGTAATATCACCACCACACATTGACAACTTTAGGGAAATTAGAGATGGATTTTAAGAGTTTGTAAACAGGAAAATTATTGAGACAGTAATCGTTGGCCACTACTAACCTAATTTATGTCCCAGGTAAAACAAAAAAGTTAGTGTACTCATAATGTATTCAGATTTAACAGCATATATATATATATATATTTCTATTATATAGTTAGTCATTGTGTACACACAGTGTATTATATTGTTGAGCGAGTAGTTTAATATGCCAGTAGATATAGATTTTTTAGAGCACTGTGAAATATGGTTATTCATTAGAAATAAAACTAATATGAATAATGCACACTAGAGTCATTTGTAAGCCTGGAAAGTGCCTCATTTTCGAACAAAGTGACTGCAGAGCTGTGCTCAAAGATGTCATGTGGAATCCAGTGTTTGTTTAAATGTTGCAAAGTTAAAAACAAAAAAAACATTAAACATTTTGTTACAATCATTAGCAATCCACTAGTTAAAACTTGTATTAACAAAAAAAATAAATAAATAAAAACAAAACAAAGAAACAAAAAACATACAAAGAGAATACAAGTGAAAATGAAAAATAAAAAGTCTTAGGAAGAAGTCTGAAAAAAAGACCGACCTAGACCCTGGGGTGAGTTTGGATGGGTTTAGTGTCTCTGGCAATATGTGTCTTCACTACTGATAGACAGACACTGTCACATAACCCACCACACGATGCCTGCCTCTGAGTGGCCGAGCTAGAATGCAAGTTAACTGTATTAATAGAGAAAACAGCTAGCATCCCAGCAAATAGCAAAAAAGCAATTGAACCATCACATGGAAATTGTACATTCATTCAGATATGGTGTTCACATGCTCAACCTGATCCCTGGAATAACCTCTCTGGCCCATGCCGGAGCAATGTGTCTACAAAGAAGCATTAGTGGCAAGGACCCTTAAGTTGCCTCAGATTTAAAGAAATACCCTGGGAGACTTGGTAAAGGAGGCTGCAGTTGTGGCGGTAATTACGGTTACATCCCTCAGTTAGGGACTTTTCTTCCATTCCAAGCACCATAACAGCTACAGCAAAAACAGTTTGGCATCACTCGGAGACTCCAGAGCGCTGTAGTGGCTATGGTGCTTAGAGTAACAGTGTAAGCCAGAGAGGACCAAGATGGGGCCATGAATGAAGATTTTACTAACAGGTTATTCATTAGTGCATTTCATGTACTATACGAAACATAGCTAAAATGGACGTTCCCCGTTTGGGCTAAAAGCGATTATTCATGGTGAATAGCCCGGTATATATTAAACTGAGGTTTGGTAGACACTGGTCTATTTCTAGGGTGGAGAAGGAACCCTGTAAGCATGGCACATATCGATAACGCTAACTGAAAATAATGAGGGCATTCTAGGTTGGCTACCTCTGTATTAGACAATGATTTATTCCCTGTGTTACTGACCGTAATCAACATAATTACAAAACACAGGCTAAACAGGTGCTGTACGTGCACTGGAAATGTGTATGTTTACTATACTGTGTGACACAAGAGGCTTTAATCACAACAAGATACTAAAATTGGACAGATTTTAGCCTACATTTCACACTTCTCAATTTAATTTTTAGTATACAAAGAGAAGTCACATCAAATGTATAATTGTATTTTCTAAGCCCACCACCTGTGTGTTGTATTTAACAGAGCCCTACGGATGCTGACAGGCAGTGAGGTTGGGGAGATTGAAATCACACTGAGCAGGGATAATGTAATCACTCTGTATGTAGTTATGGAGTATTGTCTAGATTGGGGAAGTTTAGTAATCCAGGATACTTTATTGTACAGGTGTCAACGTATAAATTCTGGAAACTTGCCCAAATCTTTTATACAAATTTCTTTAAACAGGAAAATCATCGCTAGCTGCAGAAGCAGAAAGAAAACCTCTATCCTTGGACAGAGACATAGAATTACATTTATAAAAAACAATAAATCCCTGCTCGTTTTTATAAGGGAGACTGAAGGGCTGAAACAGGATGCTTGTTTTACTAAATCGGTTTAAAGTGAGGAACATGTCCCTATTAGTGATGTGAATCCATTTCTCTTATTAGCCTGGATTTCAAGCTGTAATCTTTGCACTTTCAGTGATAAGCCCATGCGATAAGGCCAGCCTTTAATTACCCACACAAACTGCAGCCAATATAAACAGATACTGTGTGTGAGTGCTTTTAACAGAGTACTTTCAGGCAACAGGCATTTTATTCTATTTCATTAATAAGCCCAATTGTAGAACATAACGTTAGCAAGCAACTGATTAGACATGTCAATCTGTGGGTTTAATACAATCGTTACAGTTTTACACCGTTATAGTTAATTAAAATGTAATACATCTAAAAAAAAGGCTACCATTCATTAAACTGGGAAGTGTGTAGAAATAATGTGGGATTAACATGTTTATTCCAAAATAACTGAGCTGGAAAAGCTGTATATCTTCAGATTCAGTTATTCTGTTCTAAAACTCACAACTCCCATCGTACCTCTTCACAATTCATAATGTAATGAAAACGATTGTATTTGCAACAAATGCGATAAATTTACTGCTTCTAAAAGATATGACGGGTCTGAAGAATGGGCAGTGCTGCAAAGTGCTACAAATGGCATACGTCCGATCAGAGAAAGACATGATTGCGTTTTGACAGATTACCAAGATTGGAGTACAATTAAATGGCTCCAAAATTCAATGTGTGCAGGACAAAATGAACACACTTAATAGCACTTTTATTTATCGGAAAGAGCGTGCGTCTATATACACACTCCAGATGCCATGGATGAAATGTTAAATCATATGGTTTGTTGACTGGGGCTCAGGTAATTTCACAATATACAAGCCCAGGATCTATTAATACTGCATAAACCAGCCTTGCATGAGACATGTTAATGAAACTGATAACTGATTAGTGTAATTGATAATTAACACTTCCAAATTAAATATCATGAATTATCCATTAAACTAAAATAATAAAAGTATAGAAACATAAAAAACAGAATTCTCGGGTAATACGGAATTCTTTTATTGGGGGAGGGATTCTTTCGTGCTGATGTTATATTATCGCCACTGCTGCCACCCAAGAGAAGTGGAAGCTTGAGCGCATGGCTTTATTTTGTGTGAATGACCAAATCACGGCTAGAAACTGCTGAGCTCCTGTAATTTAGAATTAATTAGAATCACGGTAACAAATAATGACAATAAAACAATAACACTGAATCTGAAAGAAAATCTGGGGGCAAACTGGAATCTGTTAACTGGACTTTGAAACGTTCTGATTACCGAGATTTGAGGAGCCCAAACTAACTTTGACAGCACTGCTCATTTTAGCCAACCGCTTTAAATACAGAAAAATCTGGAAAAAAAAATGTTACCTAATCAAACATAAATAATGTAATACGTACCAGCAGCGATGACACCTGGCGGAGGCGATCCTGCCTCACCTCCACTTGTCTGACTCATTGGGGCCACAGAGGTGTCTCGAGATGGAGGTAACCGGAGCTCTTTTGGGAGAAGGTCATAAACAGATTCTACAAAAGAAGAGGAGATACAAATGAAAACACACACACACAAAAATAAATACATTTAAATAATGCAGAACCAAAATAGAGGTGACAGGTGAATTCACATAAAAAATTGAAGAAAAAAAAAATATCAGTTTTGATAACAAAACAAACAAGTGTTCCTAAAACCATATTGTTCCTCTACCTATAGGTGGCCACTCCCCAGAGTATTTAAAAATTAATTTGACATTCCTTACTTCCCGCAGCACACTGGCCTCCGTGGCTGAGATCATCAATGTTGATCATCTCAACCAATCCAATGCTTTCCCATTGGGAGGTTGTGTTACACACACAGAATAAAACCACTCTGTGCCAGTCAAATAGTCTCAACGAGACCATCAGATTGAAATAAATAGAGTTTTACAGTTTAGTATGAGGACACTCTAGATATTGTGGACTACATCTCTTATAATGCTGGCAAAGCATCAGGGGTGGTGTAGTCCACAACATCTGGAGGGCTCAAGGTTGCCTACCTCAAGTCTAGTGTGACAGCCACTAGTGGTACTTTACCCTGCACTGTATACATTGCTGTTCCTGCAGAATTGCAGTGTCTTCAGTGGCAGCATTAAATTGTCCGGTCCTGGTACCCACACCATTCAATTTTACATTAACAGCAATCACAGATGCAATCGACTTGAATGAGTAAAATTCGGACAGACAATGTGATCACACGGTCCAAAAAGCTCTACATAGCTTGCTTTCAGCAACAAAGGTATGTGTATTTATAGATGTGTGTTTGTTAAGGCCAATTAATTAGTCTGTAATTGTAGGAGTGGTCAATCTGTTAATTATGTGTCATTATTCTTGCAGAAAGCTGGTCATTATAACCACAACATTCTCTCCCTTTTATTTTTCCCCTACTCTTTTTCAGCTTCTACGGGTCATCCTCTCAAAGGGCTGCTTACTCCGATTATATAGAACAATGTAGGCCAGGACACACCTGGTGGTTTATTCAGTAGGTAGTTTTAGTATAAAGTACAGAACAAAAACGTTTCGGCTCCTTGGAGCCTTTGTCAAGTCTAACTCCAAGGAGCTGAAACGTTTTTGTTCTGTACTTTATAATAAAACCACCAGGTGTGTCCTGGCCTACATTGTTCTACTGAATCTTTCCTGGGTTTGTGGCCCTGCCCGTCTGGAGCACCCTGATGGGAGTACTCCCAGGATAGTGCGTGCATATACTCTCTACCTTTACTTACTCAAATTATAGCAACACAACAACAACAAAAAAATGTATGTATATATTTTTTTCTTTCAAATCCTATGCTACTGCTGGTCAGGCGCTAAAATGTACTTGCAATTACAAGCATGGAGGGTGCATGGCACACTAAGGGTGACTTTTCACTCGCCGATAGATAGTGGTGAATGTAAATTATCAGGCACATGTATTTAAATTTCAGTTAGCAATTAATTGTATGAAAAGAAGAAGCTCAACTTGGTATACAATTAGACATTATTGGGGGTGTGCGTAGACACATGTAAAAACAAGCGGTGAAAGAGTATAATAAAAATAAATAAAAATATATAAAACACATAGGGTGGAGTGTGCAGTAAGGGATCTCCTTATCCCCATTGCTAGTCCAGAAACTGTACTGAACAGTGAACACAAATATTTATTCTGTAAAATATAACCACCCTTCCCATACTCACAAATAATGCAATATAAATAAAACATCTTAGTTTCTACGCAATTAATCTACTCAGCGCTTCCAAGGACACCGCTTTTTGAACAGTAAGCTCTAACATCCCATTAAAATCTTTACTTATCTGATCATTTCCAAAGCATTAAAAACTTGGACTTTATTAAAAACATATTTGCGTAAAGCGTAGCAAGGGGTCACGAGGTGAACCAAGGCTTGGAAATGAAAGTCCCATAGGATTTATAATGCTTCTAATATCAGTTCTCTCGGACAGAACTGCGCACACAATCACAACCCTATAAATAGCTCAACTTTTCCCCTCTCCAATGGTCATCAGAGGGCTTCTGGCAAGGAAGAAGTTAATGTGAACATAGCATCCCTTTAAAAAAAAAAAATTCCAAGCTTATGTGATTTTGCAATATGCAATTTTTTTTCACAAACATCAATAAAAGAGGGATCTGATTGGCGACATGCCATGTTGGTAATGGGAGGTTAAAAACATAGAATGTGACCTATTGTACGAAGTTGCGTTTGGTAACCTTGAGAAGTGCAATCGGAGAAAAGCTCATATGAGGACTCAGCATTGTGGGCCCTTACTAGAACATCAGCTGCAGATCCCAAACTTTCAAAGTGTTTAAAAGGCAGTAAAATGGAACATGTACGTCTTATTTTATTAGAAGTTACATTAATAATCTCACAGTGAAGGTCACACTTTTGCAGCATTCTGCTTAGCTCAGATTCTTCTGCATCGCTGATGACATCACCCAGGAAGAAGCGAATACTTAACAGCCAATAACAGTACCCTCGTATTATTCTATGGAATAATTACTGGCCGTGTGTGTGTATGATGTGAATTTCTCTGTAAAGACTGGGAAGTGACGATCTACAATAATACAACCAAGGTTTTTTTCCTAAATGTCAGATCGTATTACAATTCACTAGTAGGATAAATAACTGAAATTAAACACTCTCGCTCTTACAAGAGATGTTTATCCAGACTAAATCTACATGTTTCCGATACTGCGACTATATAAAAGTAAAAACGCAAACAGCTCAAAGAAAATATTTAAACTATTCTCACGGCAAGACCGTATCATAAACAGCAACAACCAGTTATGTCAACTCTTTATGACCCACAATGAATGAATTAAAGAGCAGTTGTAAATAGTTTTCAAAGTCTGTACTGAATGGCATAAAAAGTTACAGTGTTGGTAAAACCGGATTCTTAGTGACCTCTGGGCTGGAGGGTAAAGCTATTCTGTGAGAGAGAAGACCTCGCTGTAAGAAGAATGAACATTATAGAGAATGATTAACTAGCCCGGCTTACCTCTCTAACACTGTACTTCACTACCCCCATATTCTCTCTCCATGTACCGCTTCTCATTTCTAGCAGCCATCAATGTGCAGTATGTATCAGAGAGCTCCACAGCAATAAAACTCACAGTAATGTGCAGTGTGTATCACAGAGCTCTATATAATAAAACTCACAGTAATATGCTGTGTGTATCAGAGCTCCGCAGCAATAAAACTCACAGTAATGAATACAAGTGTATGAAAGAGCTCCATAACAATAAAACTTCGAACTAATCATAGCGTTATCAGATGTATATATTAAACTATTGTGATTAATGAGCAAGCTCTGAAAGGCCTCCTATAACAATCCACTCCTAGAAACATCTGCCATTTTTTTCAGAAGAACCCTCCCTGGTTTATGCCTCATTTATAACATACCTTTGCGGGTGTTTGGCATCTTCCCCAATTAAATTCTCAAATGACATCATATCCTAGCAGTCTGGGCAAATGCTCTAAGACTACCTGTCCATAACCTTTAAATCTCCCCCATTGCTCCCTCCTGCCTCAGGTCCCCTTCATAACCTTTAGATTGTAAGCTCACAAGCCATTTATCTTGGTACTTTGCTTAAAAGGGCTGGTTTTAAGCTCATGGACAGGCTCCTCAATTCCTTTTTGTATTAGATTGTCCATTTTTCCTGATTGTTCAGCGCTACGGAGTATGTTGGAGCTTTATAAATGCAGGGGGCACAGCACTGCAGTCAGTTTATCTATCCTCTCTGCCCACATCTGCATGTATAGGATCCATAGCTTTATTATTTAACACACCTGGTACTGTAATACATTAATTATAATTATGGATTTACACACAGATACCAGAATCGTGTTACACCTTTTTCATTATACATTTATTTTTTGGGGGAGGGAGGGGTATAGATGTTCAATTTATTTTTATTTTAGATTCTGTAAAGGAATAAAGGAGTTTCTTTTATTCCAATAATAAGACATTTTAGGATATTGTAATATTCATTTTGGGGGGGGGATCGGCATCACAGAACTAATGGCTTCTAAAATGAAAAAAAAAAAACCTTTCTTGGTGATGATCCAGTGACAGCACCCATGATAACACTAGCAATCAAACAGCAAACTAGATTTAAAGCATGGAGCACATGATGAATTCCATATGAAAGTAACAGACTAGAGTTTCTCAATTGATGGAACTTCGTGCAATGTTTCCCAGTCTGCTGGAGAGATCAGTCTAGGATTACAGAGAGCGTAAACCCCACTACTCTGGAGAAGGTATTTTCCAGGAAGTTAAAATTAACCAGTAACACTAGCAGTCTAGAACCGTCAATCGCACCAGGGAGATGATAAAATGAAGTAATACAGCAGCTATTTCTACGTCAGTCTATATTCAGACCATGGAACATTTACACCAGGGAACACACAAACAAAAAACAATCTGGATTTAAACCTTCATATAATACTGAAATACTACTACACCAACTTGTTTAGTTGGTCTATTTAGATAATCTACATTACATTTATTTAAAACAGACATGTACTATCAGCTGTTGGGCTACCAAGCAGTGTGAGAACAAGTAATATCTGGTAGGAGGCAAATGTAAAGTGTCCATTTAATGACTCTGGTATCTCTAGGGGAGGATGACGAAGCAGTGTGATAGGGTACCAGTAACTTGACACAGTTCAGAACTGCATGTAGATATTAAAGGGACACTATAGTCACCTGAACAACTTTAGCTTAATGAAGCAGTTTTGGTGTATAGAACATGCCCCTGCAGCCTCACTGCTCAATCCTCTGCCATTTAGGAGTTAAATCCCTTTGTTTATGAACCCTAGTCACACCTCCCTGCATGTGACTTGCACAGCCTTCCATAAACACTTCCTGTAAAGAGAGCCCTATTTAGGCTTTCTTTATTGCAAGTTCTGTTTAATCAAGATTTTCTTATCCCCTGCTATGTTAATAGCTTGATAGACCCTGCAAGAGCCTCCTGTATGTGATTAAAGTTTAATTTAGAGATTGAGATACAATTAGTTAAGGTAAATTACATGTGTTTGAAAGTGAAACCAGATTTTTTTCATGCAGGCTCTGTCAATCATAGCCAGGGGAGGTGTGGCTAGGGCTGCATAAACAGAAACAAAGTGATTTAACTTCTAAATGACAGTGAATTGAGCAGTGACATTGCAGGGGAATGATCTATACACTAAAACTAAAAGCTTTATTTAGCTAAAGTAATTTAGGTGACTATAGTGTTCCTTTAATGACTATTTGATGATTATACTCCCACCAGAGAGTCTGAGGATTCCTGTAACTTAGCAAGACATTGGATGTCCATACTCTGCTCCTGCCTCTTGACTTGGCGAGTATCGTATTGGACTGGAATCTGATTGGTGAGAGGATAATGAATAAATCATTGATTTTTTTAAAAACCTGTGTAATCTAGTTGAATGGGTCTCACAGCAAATCAAGGACTCGGCACGATACGTTTGCTTCAGACAGACTAGGGACTAAGACACACATTACAATATAAGGCTCATGTAGAGCCTGTCTCCGGTGAAAGATAAAGATTTTTAGGAAATGTTTAACGTTTTTAACAAGTTACATGAAGTGTAGGATTTACAGACTAACAGATTCAGCAGCTGACAGAGGCTACAAGTTCCCAGTTCACTGATACTTCTTTTATAGACTGCAAAAGTCTGACTTTAAATTTCCGACAGAAAAACCGAAGATGTGAACTCAAGATTTAACAGGTGCTCCAACGGGTGCATTAACTGTATGAGCCATCTCACAGGCTGGGATGCAGCAATCTTCATGGTGAGAGTGGCATGCCTAGGCTGTTACCTTTGTTCTCAGCGGAGTCATTTTACAGGACATTCCAAGGCTATACAATATTAATCTTTCAGTTTCAGACTATTCTCTGCCATTCCTTCAAGATTTCCAGGTACAGATTACTAACTGACGTGCAGGCGATCAATACAATTTACAAACACTGATTGCTTTGACTTGACAAACTCAGACTCGTAGTGTGTCGGCACCAGAGATACAATGCAGGGGACATATCCATATTTTAATTGTGCTCATTTGTTTAAAAAATACAGCATTAAACTGGAAAAAGTCTTCTACCGGGGAAAGAAAAATGCAACAAATATCAATGTCAACTAACAAAGTGGCAGCCATATGTAATGTTCAATAATCTATGTCATAAACGTGTATTGCAGACCAACCCCAACAATTATCTGGCCAACCCTAGAAGGCAATGTTAGCAAAGAACAAGAGGGCAGCAGAGCCTAGAGCCCAGAACTGTTGCAAAACATGTGGCATGCTTTGAATAACTTCTGCTCATATTTTCTTGCTATTTATGTAAATCTGCAGATGCTTCCCATGATTCCTCCTGTCCCTGAACGTTCTCTGTACTTCAGGCATCTGCAGAATCTGCCTTGACTTCAGTGGATTTGCAGGGGATAGGAAAATAAGGAAACATTCAATTTGCATGAAATGTGCTGCCTGACCTTGGGGGAAAGTGTCCAGAATTTAATTTCTCTCTTAGTCTGGTTTCTCTTCACACTGTATTATGTTACTCTACCAACCTGTCTGTGAAAAATCAATCCTACAAAATTATAATGAGCCATTTGTTTACCATAACCTATGATATCGCCACCATAAAAACATGGCCTGACTTGCCACTAATTCACTCACCACAGTTTTGCCTAGAAGAGGATTATTGGAATTACAACCCAAAACAGGTTATCCCCAGTACAGGTAGATTTAACAATGAAGATATGAGTGCAGGTTATCGCATTGGTTCAAGACAGACATAGTTTAAATGTGTTTTCCTGTATGTAACTACCAACATATTCAAAGCACGGCACACAGCAATGTAGAAAACAAATATATAAAGGAGACTTTGAGAACCCTGGCTGCAATCACAACCTGTAGCAGAACTGGCAGGTTTGACCAGGCCTGGATTTGCCACAAGGCCATTGAAGCCACGGGCTTAGATGGCAAGGGGGATAGGGGCAGCACCTACCCCTATAAGCTGTCATTTTGCTATGCACTTGCCCCACCCCCTTTTTCTTTTAATCTAGTACTGATTGAGTCAACAAACGCCATGTCAATCAGCGTGGCCCCAGGTCTGCCTGCTATAATTAGCCCCCATGACCGAGCCACAGTGGCAAACAAGACCATGGTAGTGGCGGCCACTCCCGGGGTTCACTGTTGCATTCTCCCTGCATGGTGACATCACATTCCCCACTCTCTCCTCACACGCAGAGCGCTGTGAAGCAGCATGCAGACTGAAAGGACTGTCAATCTATCAGGTATGCTGAACAGGGACTACTGGAGAGGCACAAGGGTGGGAGGACAAGAGCAGAGGGTGTATCGTAGCTGTGAATGTGAGTGTATGTGTCTAATTGTATTATTGTGTGTGACCGTGTCGGAGTTTGTGAGTGACATAAGTCTGTGAGTGTATCTGTGTCACTTTAAAGGTATGTCTCCATATGTGAGGGTTTTCTTGGTCTACCGGATTGTGTATCTGTATGCCTATATTTACACCCACACAGCCTTTATCCCAACACTACAGCTGCTATCTACCTAATTCCTCCCAAACCCACACTACAGCCCATAACCCCTGCAAACATACACTATAACTCTAATTTACCACAATCTACATCACCATTTCTCTCCCACAAATACTGCAACCCCTATCCCCTTAAAAACACAAAGCCTTAATCCTCTTAAACACACACACACTAGAGCCCCTATCCACATTCAGCCTCCATTTACTTGCGCACACACATATACTACATTGCAAACAGCCCAAACCACACACTAAAGCAGGATAGCACCACATACAATTCTGAAACAAGCAATGCCACAAGTAGCTACTCCCACAAATGCAACACAACAACCACCTGCACACACGCAACCCCACAAAGGGCATTCCAACTAACATACAAAACCACACATATACACACCCATGCAACTACCTACAGTTACATTCATCATTTAATTTTACCCCAAACTAGTCACATTCACCAATCAAATTAAAGGCGCCAAACTTATCACATTTACCCATCCAATCACAGTGGTTCTCAAATCAGAGCTTGGAGACTATGTAAGAAATCGGCAAAATAGACCTTAAACAGGCTTGGAAATTGTGGTGGGAAGTTGCGCAGTGAATCACGAACCATTGGTTTGAGACTGTGGTGAGAATTATCCCAGTAGATCATAGACAAAGTTTCTAGATTGTGGTGGTTAAGTTGGCCAATAAGTCACCAACCAGGATGGGCAGACTCTATTCCAATAATCAAGGAGATTCCCAGTGAAGCACTGAGCGATATAGCAGAAACAATCACAGTGATGGCTAGTTTTTCAGGAAGTGAAATAAATTCCAGATGTCCACACAGCTTTGTGGTTAGTAGAATCAGTTTAACCATGAAATGGTATACCTGTAAACAAACTAAGTCCATTCCCTTAATGCATTAACTTGCTAATGGCATTGGCACGAGCACGGTAAGATTGGTAAGAGTAAAAAAAGGACACCAGACAGGCAAGTGTGGAACAGCAAAGCCAATAGTACCACAAACTGTGCACCAGATCTGTTTGCGAGGTTTGTTGTGAGAGTAGGCCAACAGGGAGGAGGAGATTTCTTCATTCAGCAAAATGGGCACCATACCAGGCATGCAGAAACACAGGGATTACAGCCAAAATGCATAGTGCTGCAGGGTACCAACTAGGATCTATCACACTGAACAAAAAAAAAAAAAAAAATAATAACTGCGATTAGTTGCCGTTTTTTAAAATTGATTTATTTCTTCTTTAACAGATTGAGAATGAAAAAAAAAAATACCAAACAAACAAAAAAAAAAACCAACAACAAATGGAGATTTAGCAGTTATTTTAAAAATGTATTTCCTTTAATGATAAATGTTGTAATCTTTGTAAAGTGCAGTGCACACTGTAATGCAGTGGTTCTATAGCAGATTGATATTTCCCTTAATTGAGTAGCTGGATGTAGGTGATTAAATCGTGAAAGACCAGCTGAGGAAGCAGGTGATAGATACATGGCTGTAACAGATAACCAACAAGGAAGAATCTTGATGGCATGAAACTGTCTCTAAGTGCAGCTCGTATTTGGATATGTGAGTTGTGTTTATCAGACTACCATCTAATCACTAACTTGTTATTTACCTGTTAATTACTACGCTATTAAACACAGGGCTGGCTGCAACTTGCAAGACTAGTCAGCTACACATGGCAGAGTTCCTGTGCGTTTCACATGCAGAGAATCGATTTAATAGGATTACATCACAAGATGGAAGTTATGACCTATTCTAGGAGTCAGATTGCCATACACCTTTGTGGGCAACATCCATTCCAAGGTCCCTTATTACCGGTCACAGAGCCTGCTGGTTCGCCTGATGCTTGTGCCACTCCTGCCTCTGTCCCCTGTATCTTTAATCTACTCTGGCATTTGGCCTGATTGTGACCACTGCAAATCGAGGCCCTTACATAGCAAATCCTTCCCAGGTCCATTAAACAATACAAATGTGCATATGTCATCACATGACATCCATTAACCAATTACTGACCTCCTAGGGCTATATACGCTCCTTTTGATTATTTCTCTGTGCTCAGTCGTGGTTTGTCTAGGGGTTATCGAGAGAGCATTGCTATTTCTCAATATTTTGACTTTGGCTTGTTTATGCACTATTCTCCTTTCTCTAACCTTGAACCTTGGCTTGTCTTATCGATTTTTGTACTCTCTGTGTTCCTGAACTGGGCCGGTCTATTACTTTTCTTTTAACGTGGAGTACTGCCACTCTGAAGCCCAGTAATACAGTTTACTATTCAGGTTTATTGTTAGATTTTATTTGTTCACATAAGCTGTGCGTGTGGAGTATAGTCTTTCCAGACATAGCCTTTGATTACATCATTATTTTTGGGAGATGGCCATATCAAACCAGCAGTCTCCAGCTTTTGATGAACTGATCAATCATTATTTGATCTAAGCTTTTGGTGAGGATCAGAGTGTACAGTTACAGTACAGCACAGCTAGTGAGGTACATTTCAGCCATGCCGAGATCTCTCACTGGTTACACACTGCTGATAAGGGGCCTATTGAAAGATGCTGTTGGCTGTACGTACAATTCATGTTTTCACACTGGTTCCTACATGTTCTCTCTACAAATGAATTATCTGCACAGCGCTATTTATCCATCACCTGGCAAAATGTACAAATGAGAGCAGTCTAGTAAAAATAGCCAATGTGGTAAACTTCCCTGCTTGCGCAGACCAAACAAAGAGAGGAGAATTAATGAAGAACGGAGCTGAAAAGGAAAGGTGCCGTTCATTTACAAAAAGTGTCCAAAACTCCTCTATTTTGGCCCCAGCTAATAATACTATTTTCCATAATTTAGAGTTATTACTTGACATTCCTTTTTTAGGCCAATATTTGTGTTCTCTTACATAAATAATTAAAACAAATGCTTGCCCAGTGTTAACACATACACCATTTCTACTGACAGTGTACTATGTATATAGGACTGTGATACTGTACTATTGGAGTCTCTATGTTCTCACGCAGTAGTAAACAGTACAACCGTTATGGGAACACACTGTAACTTTGCTGATATTTCATCATGCAGTTTCCCTGAGGTTAATTACATATATAAACAATTTACCTTAATGCATTGTGTCCTATTCTGCATCAGTTTTTGAAAATGTTAAATAAATTATATATATCTCCACATACATGCACATCCATCAAATATTAATGGGTGACTAAAGGTAGGAATTATCTTCGAGACACAAACAGACAAAAACAGCCTTTTTGGTGGTGACAGGAATAGTGAAATGATGGTACATTCACTGTACATTCACAGCAGACCCTGCTATTATCACTAATGGTTGCTAGAGGATACTGCCACCTACTCCTTCTAGGACAGGGGTAGGCAACCTTTTAGCAGCACTGTGCCGAAATAGGATTGTGATGTCCCGTAGCGTGTCGGTCCGATTTCTTTAAATTGAGGTGTGTATGCTGCCATATTCTGCTTGTGTTATTTATACTGCAGTTGCTTTGTATCGTTGTATTTGTGCGTATATGAGCTATTATATTGTATATGTTTACAAGTAGTTTGTGGTGCTGTGTATGATACCTATGAATGTGTATGGGGGCTGCTTGTGGAATTGTGTGTGGATGGATATGTTATATTGTGTATTTGGTAGTGTGTGTATGTGTGGGGCTGTTTGGGGTATGGCATGTGAGAGGCTGCACGTGGGGTTGTGTGCATGCATGTTGATTGTTGGTGGTGTTGTGTTTGTGTGGACTGTGTGTGTGTGTGTTTGTATTATTTGTATGAGGGGAGGGTTATTCTGCAGCTCTGAGGCTTCCCTGGGTTTTAGTGGAGACCAGGCTGGCCAGGTACAGCTCAAGGACAGAAGCTGCAACAGGAAGCTGTGGGCTGTTCTACTCCAGTGTGGATTCCCATTTACAAGTGCTGGGAGGAAGTGATCTGAGATCACTTCCTCTACGTGCTGCAATGCATAAATGGAGGATTGTCCTTCACCACCTTTCCGTATTAGCAGATATCTGAAGTTTCACTGGGACTCCTGACAGGCCAGAGCCTGTTTGGCTCTTGTAGCCTTGAGCGCCGTGCAAAGACACCTCGAGTGCTGTGCATGGCACTAGTGCCGTAGGTTGCCTACCCCTGTTCTAGGATAAACCAGTGATTGATAAAGCTGTGAATGATTTAGTGTTACATTTGGCTGGTTAAGCTTTATGAGAATTGCTGTCCACAACAGTGGTTATGCTGCAGATAGATCATCACGGGTATGCAGCACAAGGATTTGATGGCCTAGGTCTGGATTCATTTCTGTACCCCATGGACGTTAATCAGCCAGGGATTCTGCTCCCTATCAAGGTACTTCATTCCCATAAGTCTAACAGTCAGGGGGTCCATGAACTGGGCCTTTTCACATAAGCAAGTATATTTCTTTTTTGGCAATCTTTATTTAGTTTTTTTGTAAATGACACAGAAAGGAGAAATCAATGGTATCAGAGATCATAAGAGGTTCTGCAAAGACCAATTGTTTTCTTATTTATAGGTATACACACACACACATACACAATCTACCAAAAAAAAAACAAGACTGCCTAGGCATCCTGAACTCTAATGAAACTATATGCGGCAATCTCTACTGGTCATGAAAACTGTTACATCGCCCACTTGAGGGAAATCAGGCCATTTTCCAAAGCCAACCAAGTATCCGAGGAATGCAGAGCAAGACTGTATGCCAAAAACAAGCAAAAATTAACAATGCCGTAACTGCTTCCAACAAACCACAACAGGTAGGAAAGGGTTAAACGAGCAGCATTGCTTATCGGTGAAGTGAAATAGAAGCTGTGCCAACTGCAGCCAGCCAGACGCTAAATAGACATTCAATTAACTCTCACACAGCAGACCTGGGATTAGGCTGCTCAGATCTAAAGCTAAAAGCAGCTACTTTCTATCAGTATTGGTATACATGTTTAGCATGCCAATAAGAGGAAAAGAACACTATCTGTTAATCATCGATTTAGGGAAACTGGCATGAAGTAAAATGCTTTGGACTGTCATCTCCACATATAAAATGGTAAATTGTGATATTCCTCCAATGGGCAATAAGTTATTTATAATGATCCAAACAGTTACAAGTGTCTACAGGGGGCGTGGCTTGGAGCCTGAACTGCATGGACACACGTTTGTGAAGCTCCCGAAATTCAGGTGCCTAGGAGCCAACAATAAGCGGTCTACTGAGCAATAACAGACTCAAGCAGTGAGTTCCCAACTACACCATGTCTCAGAGGCAAAAGAACAAGGCAACTAAGACGGAACGAGCCTCCTTCTTTCTAACTAGACCTTCTACCCAGAAGGCGCAGGAAAGGCCGGAGCCCTCCTAAAGATGGCTCATATCAGGAACCCTGATATGCCGGAACTGTATAAGGACAACAAAGTCTTCGCGGAGCTCTCAGCCGCAACACTCCTCTTCCGGAAGAGTATTTCACCCATTACGACAATCCTCAGAGCACAGAATGTCAACTACCGCTGGAGGTACCCAGCGAAGCTACTAGTGTACCACCGTGACAGCCTTCATGCGGTGCCAACAGTGGTGGTGGGCATAAAAAGGCTGAAAGAATGGGGCCTACCAGTACCAAAAGCTGCACAGGCGAAGCCCTCTCAGGTCCCTAGGATGTCCCCAGAGTGGACTGCTACCTAACGTCTAAGACTGACTGGAGAACGGGCTTAAGGGCTTCCGACAGAGCTACTACCCACACTTGAGTATCCTTCATATGTTTTTTCTGTTTCTTATAATATGTTAAATCGGGTTTAGTGTGCAGAGTTATATGCCCGCCTTGTGGCCATAGGGATAGGTAGGTAGGGTAGTTAATGGTGGGTCTGGGGCACTGGGGGGATGTGGATGGGTTGTCATGTGTTGCAGGATATGCCCATTACCTCAAAGTTAACGGGAAACAAGAGGGGGACTAACCTACAAACTGTTATTTCCTATAAAAAGAATAAAACACAAAAAATACATTTAAAAAAATACATATACATTTTTTTTTCAATAACTGAAATACAAAAAAATAAACTAGAATAATAAAAAAAAAAAAAAAGAGGCACCACAGCATATAAATACCATACCTAATTCTGTGACATGGATAATTATTAGGCCCCTTGGGGGCCAATTGAGCCTGTTAGACTGCCATAAACACATAGCCGTGACTTCCAACCTTAATAAAGCCCACCCTACTGTGGAGTTAGCTAGAAATTTGAAAGAACTGTATGCCTGGTTGACAGAGTTGAATTCTGAAAAGACCAAATTTTTCCTGTATAAACTACAGGCAAATGTATATCACAACAAAGTACATGTACACAAAGATTGCCCACCTCACAGGGGAAGACTGCCATAAAAAACTAAACCCCAGTGACATATGCCACGAATTTGCAAATTTCTACTCGAAATGTTATAATCTCAAACATGATGATAGGGTGTCTAATCCTACGGAGAGGTCGATCTTCAACTATCTGGCGAAAATCTGTCTCCCCAGCTTACCATAACTTAGGCGGAGGGATTGAGATAACCGATCTCTCGTGGGGAAATCATCGCCGCGATCAAAGGGCTACCCCTCAGGAAAATCACCAGGGGCAGACGGCCTGCCCAACTCTTATTACAAGAGGTACGCAGCGGTTTTAGCTCCCCACCTGCTAAAGGTTTTTCATACAGCCACGGCTACAGGAACCCTCCCGCTGGAAATGTTGCTTGCTACTATTGTCACCATACCGAAACCAGACAAGTCCCCAGATGAGTGCAAAAAAAAAAAAAAAAACTATCGCCCCATCTCCCTACTCAATTCAGATGCCAAACTATACGCAAAAATCTTGGCCAACAGACCTGGCACCATACTACCATCCCTCATTGCGGATGACCAAACAGGATTTGTTCTGGGGAGGCAAGGATTGGACAACACCAAAAAAACTTTCACTGATTCTGGAGCACCTCCGGGGAACCAGCCGGGGGTCATTTCTCTTATGACTTTAATACAGGACTACGGCCATCAGTCCTATTACTCCCTAAACACCTCTAAAACCCAGGCACTAGGATTAGGGATTCCCGCACTAGACATGGAAGGGCTCAGACAAAAATAACTATTTGAATGGAGGAGAGATAGTATAAAATACCTGGGATTGAGGTTAACAAAAAAGGTTTCCGACCTCTGCTAAGGGAACTATATTAAAGTCTGGAATGACTGCAAAAAACTCTTGCTCAGTGGAAGACAATGTTTCCGAGCGAGCGGATAGTAGCTCTCAAAATGTCAATACTTCCGTTACTACAATGTTTTCCGCACTCTTCCACTGTCCTCCCCACACTCCTACTTTAAAAACATTCAAGCGAACATGACAAAATTTATTTGGGTGGGGGGCAGTCCCAGAGTAGCAATGAAACTTCTGAACGCCCCACTTCATGAAGGGGTGTTAGCGGTTCCCCAGGTAAAAACATACTATTATGCAATGATCCTGGCCTTGGCCTTACCGTATTTTCCAGATCAACCTCCGCCTCAGTGGGTAGTCTTGGAGAGAGCATTAGTTCAACTTGACCTTCCTAGTAAAATCGGTCGTTGCCTCGTTAGCTTTGACCACCCCTTCAAGACACACCTTCACAAGTAAAACTCACTATGCAGGTATAGGATAGACACAGATCCATATTGAGCAAATCCGGCCTAGTGTCTTTAGCAACCCCTACATTGGCCCTTCCGTATTGCATCCCTACCTTCCATGCAAAGCCGTGGCATGAGAGGGTAGTTCCTCACCTCTACCAATTCTATTCCCAGAAACATATCCTAACCTTCTCTGCACTCCAAGCTACATACGATCTCCCAGAGACCACCCACTTTTCCTACATGCAAGTGCGTTAATTTTTAAAGCACATTAATTAAATTAATATTAATAGGAGATTGAAATCCCTTTGCAAAGCTATTTCCATGTGCTACAAACTGCTACTAGAGTTCTTGCCGTTCCCTGACTTCAAGACTACCATATGACTGGCTATCAACTTAGACTGTGTGGTCACTAAACTACAATGGGAAACCATCTTTAATTCCTCCAAAAAGCATGTTAAATCCACTACCCTTATGGAGCAACAGCGGAAAATGGTGTACAGGTGGTACATGGCACCAGGGCAGATACACAATAGTATTCCCTAATAGCTCGCTGCTGTGTTGGAGATGTAAACGAGAGAACAGTACAGTATTACACATTTGATGGCAGTGTCCAATAACTGTAAAGTTTTGGGAATCGGTCCATGCCCTCTTGATAGAGATCAGAGATTTTTCGCTGCCTTTTCACCCACTTACTTATCTGTTGCTGCACATTCTGGTTGGCGTGCCTAAATATAACCAAAAACTGATCCATCACGTGTTGCTCACAGCACAACGGTTGATAGCCAGGGCCTGGAAGTCCTCATACCCACCATCAATAACCCCTCTATTAGGGGAATTAGATAAACAACACATATATGAACACTGCTTTAGTAATGTCTGCCACCTCACACACATGGCACTGGCGGCATGGGATAAGTGGAGATGGGTGCACCCTGATCAATAATGTAGATCTAGACACTTGTCCAACTGTCAGGGAGAGATCCACTTGTTATGGGAGCACCAGAACGGGATACAAATTCAGTATGAGGGCTGTGTTCTGGAGTCTAGGACTGAACACCCGTGGGAGGCAATGAGTAGAGTAGGAAATGCTTTATTACAGAAACGGTGCAATGCTATCTAGAAGGAGTGTACGTCTGCCCGCTCCCCCACTACAGTACAACTTAATATATCGTGTCTAAAGATGGTGCACATGCATCACAGTACGATTGAACATTAAATGTGATTGTACAACTGCTGGTACTTGTTTATTCCCCTTCTTCTTTCTGTAGCCTTTCTTTTCTTCTTCTGTACCCTCACCCCTTTTCCTTTGAAAATGAATTAAAATAGTCAAAAAAAGGTTTTAAAGTGTCTACGGACAGATGATATATCGGCTCCTAACATTCATTTCTACTTCAACATGGCTCCTTCTAAACCTAGACGCTCCAACAGAAGGCGAACATGGGATCACCTGAGCGTCTCATTATGATATATATCCCTACCTGCAATATTACAGACCAACGTGGGATCACCTGTCCGTCTCGTTAGGATATATCTCTGTACTGGCAATATTACAGGTTAACATGGAATATCCTGGCCGTCTTGTTATGATATCTATATTTATACCCTACCTGCAATACTATAGACTAACATGGGATCACCTGACCGTCTTATCATGATACACATCACTACCTGCAATACTACAGACTAACATGGGATTACCTGGCCGTCTCATCATGACACACATCATTACCTGTAATACTACAGACTAACATGGGATCACCTGGCCATCTCATTAGGATATATATCCCTACATGCAATACTACAGACTAACATGGGATCACCTGGCCATCTCATTAGGATATATATCCCTACATGCAATACTACAGACTAACATGGGATCACCTGGCCATCTCATTAGGATATATATCCCTACCTACAATACTAGAGACTAACATGGGATCCCCTGGCCATCTTATTATGATATATATCCCTACCTGCAATACTACAGACTAACATGCGGTCCCCTGGCCGTCTCATTAGGATATATATCCCTACCTCCAATACTACATACTAACATGGGATCACCTGTCCATCTCATTAGGATATATATCCCTACCTGCAATACTACATACTAACATGGGATCACCTGTCCATCTCATTAGGATATATATCCCTACCTGCAATACTACAGACTAACATGGGATCCCCTGGCCGTCTCATTAGGATATATATCCCTACCTGCAATACTACAGACTAATATGGAATCCCCTGGCCATCTCATTATGATATTTATCCCTAACTGCAATACTAGAAACTAACATGGGATCCCCTGGCCGTCTCATTAGGATATATATCCCTACCTGCAATACTACATACTAACATGGGATCCCCTGGCCGTCTCATTCGGATATATATCCCTACCTGCAATACTACAGACTAACATGGAATCCCCTGGCCATCTCATTATGATATTTATCCCTAACTGCAATACTAGAGACTAACATGGGATCCCCTGGCCGTCTCATTAGGATATATATCCCTACCTGCAATACTACATACTAACATGGGATCACCTGCCCATCTCATTAGGATATATATCCCTACCTGCAATACTACAGACTAACATGGGATCACCTGCCCATCTCATTAGGATATATATCCCTACCTCCAATACTACATACTAACATGGGATCACCTGCCCATCTCATTAGGATATATATCCCTACCTCCAATACTACATACTAACATGGGATCACCTGTCCATCTCATTAGGATATATATCCCTACCTCCAATACTACATACTAACATGGGATCACCTGCCCATCTCATTAGGATATATATCCCTACCTGCAATACTACAGACTAACATGGGATCACCTGTCCATCTCATTAGGATATACATCCTTACCTCCAATACTACATACTAACATGGGATCACCTGTCCATCTCATTAGGATATATATCCCTACCTGCAATACTACAGACTAACATGGGATCACCTGTCCATCTCATTAGGATATTTATCCCTACCTGCAATACTAGAGACTAACATGGGATCACCTGTCCATCTCAGGATACATATCCCTACCTCCAATACTACATACTAACATGGGATCACCTGCCCATCTCATTAGGATATATATCCCTACCTGCAATACTACATACTAACATGGGATCACCTGTCCATCTCATTAGGATATATATCCCTACCTCCAATACTACATACTAACATGGGATCACCTGTCCATATCATTAGGATTTATATCCCTACCTCCAATACTACATACTAACATGGGATCACCTGTCCATCTCATTAGGATATATATCCCTACCTGCAATACTACATACTAACATGGGATCACCTGTCCATCTCATTATGATATTTATCCCTAACTGCAATACTAGAGACTAACATGGGATCCCCTAGCCGTGTCATTAGGATATATATCCGTACCTGCAATACTACAGACTAACATGGGGTCCCCTGGCCGTCTCATTAGGATACATATCCCTACCTGCAATACTAGAGACTAACATGGGGTCCCCTGTCCATCTCAGGATACATATCCCTACCTCCAATACTACAGACTAACATGGGATCACCTGCCCATCTCATTAGGATATATATCCCTACCTCCAATACTACATACTAACATGGGATCACCTGCCCATCTCATTAGGATATATATCCCTACCTCCAATACTACATACTAACATGGGATCACCTGTCCATCTCATTAGGATATATATCCCTACCTCCAATACTACATACTAACATGGGATCACCTGCCCATCTCATTAGGATATATATCCCTACCTGCAATACTACAGACTAACATGGGATCACCTGTCCATCTCATTAGGATATACATCCTTACCTCCAATACTACATACTAACATGGGATCACCTGTCCATCTCATTAGGATATATATCCCTACCTGCAATACTACAGACTAACATGGGATCACCTGTCCATCTCATTAGGATATTTATCCCTACCTGCAATACTAGAGACTAACATGGGATCACCTGTCCATCTCAGGATACATATCCCTACCTCCAATACTACATACTAACATGGGATCACCTGCCCATCTCATTAGGATATATATCCCTACCTGCAATACTACATACTAACATGGGATCACCTGTCCATCTCATTAGGATATATATCCCTACCTCCAATACTACATACTAACATGGGATCACCTGTCCATATCATTAGGATTTATATCCCTACCTCCAATACTACATACTAACATGGGATCACCTGTCCATCTCATTAGGATATATATCCCTACCTGCAATACTACATACTAACATGGGATCACCTGTCCATCTCATTATGATATTTATCCCTAACTGCAATACTAGAGACTAACATGGGATCCCCTAGCCGTGTCATTAGGATATATATCCGTACCTGCAATACTACAGACTAACATGGGGTCCCCTGGCCGTCTCATTAGGATACATATCCCTACCTGCAATACTAGAGACTAACATGGGGTCCCCTGTCCGTGTCATTAGGATATATATCCCTAACTGCAATACTAGAGACTAACATGGGATCCCCTGGCCATCTCATTAGGATATATATCCCTACCTGCAATACTACAGACTAACAGGAGATCCCCTGGCCGTCTCATTAGGATATATATCCCTACCTGCAATACTACAGACCAACATGGGATCCCCTGTCCATCTCATTAGGATATATATCCCTACCTGCAATACTACAGACTAACATGGGGTCCCCTGGCTGTCTCATTAGGATATATATCCCTACCTGCAATACTACAGACTAACATGGGATCCCCTGGCCATCTCATTAGGATATTTATCCCTACCTGCAATACTAGCACTTCTTACTACTCCCCAATACATGGAATACCTACATGAACCTGAATCAGTGAAGCTAAATTATCGATAATACGTTTAAAGACAGGAAAAGTTGTTGGATTTTGTAATTTAGAAACTAGTGTCATATTTAAAAAAATAAATAAAAATCAAGGGATGGTGTCAGCCATGTTTTTCAGCCAGCTTTAGAAGGGGGGAAATAAATGGTGTAATAATCCTTCAAACTGGCTTCCTTAACCAGCATACACACAGATACATTTGTGTTGGATTATATTGCGGAGTAAAAAGCAGTACAAGTGGCTAAAACACAATGAGAAACAGAAAGTGCAGACCCTTTGTGACCAAATACTATGTTACAATCAAGTTAGGATGTCACATGAAGATTGTAACAAAAACTTAACAATCAGGGGTTCTAAAACAAGCGAACATAATATTTTAATTTTAATAAGCTAAGCAATGTCAGTATGGGCAGTTTGTAAAAATTGATTTGTCAAATAGTGTTTTTAACCTACATGTGTTCTACATCTCACACACTTTGCAATCCAATAATGTACTGTTGCCAATTCACAGAAATAATAAAGAACCTCAAACAGTTACAGAATTAAATGCCCCATAATATATACAAGCAATATAGCAGGCAGCACAAGGCCAATGACTATGATGCCGGTACAGAAACCTTAAATCGCTCAAACAGGCAATTTTCGTACAAAAGAACAGTATTTTCTGAGTTGAAACTTAAGTAAACTTGTGCTGGTGGAACACAGCCAGTATCAAGCTTAGAGAAAGCTCTGCTTTAGATGTGAATGGGGGCCTTCATAATCCCTACAGAGCATTTCAATGATGCACTCCCTACCGAAATCAACCAACTAAAACAGCTCATTTAACTTCCCCAAATAACATGCTTACTCACTGCTAAATACAGCCACACCAGAATACTAGACAGTAAGAAGATAGAATTGATCAAAAAACAAATTCTGATATATACACGCGTCCATACACAACAGAAAGACAGACTGACAAAGTTGTCTTTGAGCTTAGACTGACAATTCAAACTACTTATTGTGGCTTTTTAGCTTCGTATATAAATGTATACTTTGCTTTGGCTGAGGTCATGATAACTACACATTAATCCAGCGGGTCAAAAGAGCAGGAATATAAATGAACAAACCCCACTAACCTGGTAGAAAAAAGGGATGCACCATAAAGTGGTAGCAAAAACAACTTGTTTACAAATGAGAATAATAGGTGCAAAAATTAAATAATGAAGGTTATTTACAAAGAACAATTCAGATGTAAAATTCTTACACTGTCGCAATGACCAAAGGAAACCAGTAGGATGATTCACTACTAAAGCAATCAGTACGAACAATCACCAAGGAAACCAATAGAAAGTTCCTGCTGATTGCTCTACGGCTAATACAATCACCATGGGAACCAATGGAATGTTCCTGCTGATTGATCTACAGCTGATACAATCACCATGGGAACCAATGGAATGTTCCCGCTGATTGCTCTACAGCTGATACAATCACCATGGAAACCAATGGAATGTTCCTGCTGATTGCTCTACAGCTGATACAATCACCATGGAAACCAATGGAATGTTCCCGCTGATTGCTCTACAGCTAATACAATCACCATGGAAACAAATGGAATGTTCCCGCTGATTGCTCTACAGCTGATACAATCACCATGGAAACAAATGAAATGTTCCCGCTGATTGCTCTACAGCTGATACAATCACCATGGGAACCAATGGAATGTTCCTGCTGATTGCTCCACAGCTGATACAATCACCATGGAAACCAATGAAATGTTCCTGCTGATTGCTCTACAGCTGAAACAATCACCATGGAAACCAATGGAATGTTCCCGCTGATTGCTCTACAGCTGATAAAATTACCATGGGAACCAATGGAATGTTCCTGATTACTCTACAGCTGATACAATCACCATGGGAACCAATGGAATGTTCCCGCTGATTCCTCTACAGCTGAAACAATCACCATGGAAACCAATGGAATGTTCCTGCTGATTGCTCTACAGCTGATACAATCACCATGGAAACCAATTAAATGTTCCCGCTGATTGCTCTACAGCTGAAACAATCACCATGGAAACCAATGGAATCTTGCTGATTGCTGGTCTACAATTGGATCAACCACCATATAAAAGTGCCAGCTGATAGTTCCACAATCAGCAATTGGTTTAATGGCTTAATATAAATAACCATTGAGTCCTGCATATCTGATGTCTGTGTATGTGGGGGGTATTTAAATAATAAACAATACTAACATTAACGAACTAACAGTTTCAATATTTTCTCCCAGGTATACTTGAAAACAACAATAGGTCTGATGTGACAAACTACAAGGGCCAGTTGGAAAGATTGAGGATTAGCCCATGGCTACAAACACACAGCTCCTAAATCCTGGAGTCTGCTTAGCTGCAATAGACACAATTCACATAACCTTGTGTGCTAAAACCATACCTGTGCATGGTAACAGATATGTCTATTCCAGTTTGAAAATTAAATCCAAGCCCGGGAGCAGTCATTTCACATAATCACAAATAATCAACCTCATTAACAATGGCAACTATAACCACTGTACATATCTTATAATGACAGTGTTACTTGCACCACGCTGTGCAGCATTTTAAAAACCTATACCCTGTGCTAAACTTTTTTTAACCTGTCCATCTTAAATTAAAAGAGCTAAAGCCAGCCTAGACAGAAAGCATTCATCTCTAACAGTTAAAAAACCAAAGTGGTGTTAAACAGCTTATTTTCTGCCAACCTCAAGTGCTTACTGGCTGTTAAACAGATGTAAAAAAATAAATAAATAAATAAATAAAAATAATAAGTGATACAATTCCACTTTTGCATAATCCACTATATTATGTCGTGAATATAGATAGAAACATACAAACATGGGCGGCATAGATTTCCTCATCTGTGACAGATAAGAAGAAGATTCTGCTTCTCACGTGAGAAGCATTCCTGTTTTGCTAAAGTCCACATGCATCTCAATCTCATTAAAATACTTACCAGCAGGTTCATACTGACACAAAAAGACTATTTCCCAGTTGCACTTGTAGTGACCATTTCAAATATAAACAAGAAAATACACTAAGTCCACAAAGCAATGGGAATGTAGCATCATGCAGACATATTTAATAGATTAACGCTTACTGATCAATGAAATGCAGCACACATAATACAAACAGATCTGCTTATCTCCTGGTCCCTAAGGGGCTCACAGTGCCCACACAAATACCACAAAGGTCTGATCTCCCTTGGTAGCTAAGAATTCCTCACTGGCTAAGCTTCTAAGTCACTTTAATTACTTTGAGAGGGGTGGGGGGGACGACAAGGTGATATACAATTTCAAAAGTTCAGATCTACAGAATAAAAAGGAGTTACTAAGAAACACAAAAATACCACCCAAATCTTTATGAGATCACAGAAGACAAGGGAATAGAACAAGGTACATCATGACACTTCACCTACATTATTACTGCTAGTAGAGCTTGGCTGTTTACATCAACTTTACTAAAAATATGTGACTACTAGGAAATAGTTACCATATAGAGGCACTCATCCCATCCCACATTAAAAAACAAAATATGGACATATCACTGTCTAATGGAAATACCTTTCTTAATTAAAAATGGAACATTTTAAAATCTCTTACTATCTGCACATCACACAGATCACAAAAAACTACAGCACATAGTTTAACATAAAAGTTTCTCTTGCTATGGGAATGCCAGCATAGGCACCCAGACTACTTCACCTCAACGAAGTGGTCTGTGTGCACTGCCCCTGGCATTTTGATCCCATAATGTAAAAACAATCGACCATTTTGAACTCACTGCCATGTTTACACTACAGGGCTAAACACACATCTAGTGGCTGTTACATTCAATCATTTTATAAGGACATTGGATATTAAATCAATGCTTCTCAGAGCAGCACTGGGATCAATGCTTTTCTAGAAGAATGAATGAAGGAAGGAGCATGGAAGACCGTCTCTAGAGGTGTGCTAACCATGCAATGAAAATACTGCTGTTGCTGCAAAACACCAATGTTTAAACAGACAGGAGCACTGCACCTAGACCACTTAATCGAGACGTGTGGTCTGGATTACTATAGCCACTTTATTTATTACTGGCATTTATAAAGTGCCAACATATTCCGCAGCGCAGTACAATTGGGAAAACAATACAATATAAACAGACCAACACAAAAGGTAAATGGCCCTGCCCGCAAGCTTACAATCGAAAAGATTTTAAGGTGTTGTATGCACAAATCAATGAAAATTAACAAGACTTGACAGAGCATTAAAAAAATATGATGGTAAAATGGAAGCAAGTATACAGGGAAAAATTTTGTTATTTTTTAAATTCATTTTTTGCACAGTGAGAGTCAAGGAAGTTTTCTGAATTGCCACCTCGACAGCAGACCGCGGATGTTGCAAAGGAGGTGACTGATTTGATACGTTCCAGTAGTAAGGGGATAATAGGGAGAATGAACTAGGAAGGGGCACTCTGAGGACGAGTAATGGTGAGTGGAGATATTTTAAAAACATACTACTGGCAGATCGGAAACCAGTAGAGTGTCTCTAGAAAAGGAAGGCGTGAGCAGACAGTGAAAGATGTATGGGGAAACAACCACATATTCCATTTAATATAGATGAAATTATTGTTGTGGCAAGTGCATATTAGATATTACAGACAATACAACATCAGGCGGAACAAGATTTGGGAAATAAATTAAAACAGAGAATAAATTGGTGTATGGCACAACTCTGTCATTGTCTTTTTTCACCTGTAAACTGGCTTGAAGTTCATTAAACAATGAATAGTATTGAATACCAAATTCCAAGGTTTAGACAAAAAGTGCATTTTGGAGAACAATTCTCTGCTGTAGTCCCAGCTTTTTTGTTCTGGCCATGTTTTTCAACTCTTGTTTATCCTGTGTTTGTAGAATAAACCGCATTATAATCACATTTAAATGTGAAAGCCGTTTAGATTGTGGTGCCTTTAAAAGGTGGTAGTGACGATGAGCAAATGAAGCACGGAGATTGAATATTCAGTAATAGCCTCTATGCTGGAGACTGCATTTTTAAAGGCTGCTAAGAGACTTTGGAGTTTAAACCTACGTCAGACCAGCTTATAATGGGTTTGTGAGCTAGCAGGGAAGCCTGTGACTGGATTAATATCTTGCAAATACTAATACAGTTTGGCCTGAGCTGTTTGACATTAAAATAGCAGCTTAAAATCACATGCGAGCCGATAAAATGATTTCTTTGGACGAGGTTGATAGGTCCAGTATACACAGTGTGCCCAAAAATAACTCTGAACCTTGACTTGGCATCCACATCAGCTAACCTGCCAAATAGATTCTAGAAGTTGGCATTCATTTCAACAATCAAATTCTGTCACTTAGCAGGGAAACCACTGGACCTGGTCACTGATTCAAATTACAACACATTAAGATGTCTTGACATGGACCTAACAAAACAAAAGGACAATATCCCTTCTGTTGTGTGCAATCACTGGGTACATTTGAGAATTCCCCAACCTCTTCAGTGACAAGCCCTAGTATACCAAGCTGTAGGCTGGCATAAACAGAATCTTGACTGGACAGGAAAATAATTGTAAGAGCCTGCTGGTACCCAAAGAGTTAAAGGGCAACAAGACTTGCTGCTTGTTAAGCTTCCAAGACTTTCTTAAAAACTGTCACCAACATAACTCCTCCTCAAACAAAGCAAGGACAGCCAGAGGAAATGACCTTGAAAACGTGGGGTAGGTTGCATGGAAACAGATATGCAGGCGTATACAAGAATTGCTCCCCCCCCTCACCCCCCCACCTGAAACACCAGTTTGGCATATTTAAAGAAACCAGTTTGAAAAATGCACTGGTATAAAATGGGGGGGGGGGAGCTTATCACCAGCTTCAGCAGGAAAATGCACCTTTTAGATCAAATAAGAAAACCATCTGCAACCCTTAGGGGAAATCAACAAATGGGTACTGGCTAGGGGTATGAAACCAGGGTAATGGTCAACTTCAAGGAAACCGGAAATTAAGAATTTTAAACAAGAAATATTAAAAGGTGATAGATTGCCTCTAGTAAATACTTCTCACAGTGCCAACACTACTTTTCAAAAAAAGGAAACAAGTTTTACCAATGACCCTCTACAGCAGTGATGGCAATTATCAGCTAAGGATATGTTTGTGGATTACATTCCCAGTGGTACTCAGTCAATACAGAAAGCAGAATCTGTGTGCAAACATTTAGTTCGAAGAGCTTGCAATCTAACAAGTATACAAATTCCATTGCTACTTGGCATTATGTGTGTGTTTGCCCATGACTATACTAATTGTCTAGTTCTAAACTTCAGCTTGAAGACGATGTATACATGCTATATAGTACACACATTATAAGCAAGACGAAAACATCTTCCATCAAGTACACAAAATACCAAGGTTTCAGGATTTGTGTGTACAATGCACATCTTCAATCAAAAAGAAACTCTTATGTGGGTACAAGTAGTACGAAGACCCATACGTGCCCTCAGTAGATGACATAACGCATGCATATTGCCAATCCCCACAGCTCCAGTGCCTGTGCCCCACCATGAAGACCCACCGCTCCAGCGCCCATGCTTAGCAATGAATCCTAACAGCTACAGTGCCCAAGCAACCTACTTTCTAGTTTCTACCCTACACTTTGTGTCACTATACCTTATACTCTATAGCATGTAAGCTAATTGAGCATGGATCTCCGACATGTCTGGTTACAAATACGTGTCTGTAAGTGCACCCATTGTGCTTTATAAATTGTAATAATAATAATAATAATAATAATAATAATCATCAAGACCTACAGCTTCTGCACACAGACATAATCCCACAGCTCCTTTTCCCCACGATAGAACCTGAAAACTCACATGCTCAAACCCAGTGAAGGCACCCAACTGCTCTGGCATCCATCCGTGTTTGAATCCATAGCTCCTGATCTCAGCGAAGCAAATGTCACAGCTCTTGTACCTACTATCTACCGCACAGCTGAAGCAACTGTGCCAGTAAAGAATCTGAGTGTTTTCCCACTACAAAAGATGCATATACAGTGCAAATAATGGATAACAACACGTTTGAATCTTTAGAAAACAAAAAACATCTGTCACCTGTAAATAGAATCTCGCAGTAATGAGATGTAAACATTCAAAGTCATATTATTACCAGGACCTGTCACTAACAGGAAAAGAGCTTCTCATCTTCCTACAACACCCTGAGCATGCCCAGTGCCAGGACATACTGCCAATGGCCTTTACATTGCCCAGATATCAATAGCAGGCTAGATTGCAAGCTCTTGGGACAATGTGTGAGCAGACATTGGCAATCCAAGCCAAGTCCCAGCGTCCTGCATGGCATCCACTATAAGATCCCCAGCAACCAGCTCCCAGAATCCTCCGCGGCAACCACTGTCTGCAGGAGCCCCAGCTCCTAGAATCCTCCGCAGACACCACTGTCTGCAGGAGCCCCAGCAACCAGCTCCCAGAATCCTCCGCGGCAACCACTGTCTACAGGAGCCCCAGCTCCCAGAATCCTCCGCGGCAACCACTGTCTGCAGGAGCCCCAGCAACCAGCTCCCAGAATCCTCCGCGGCAACCACTGCGGGAGCCCCAGCAACCAGCTCCCAGAACCCTTTGCGGCAACCACTGTCTGCAGGAGCCTCAGCAACCAGCTCCCAGAACCCTTTGCGGCAACCACTGTCTGCAGGATCCCAACAACCAGCTCCCGGAACCCTTTGCGGCAACCAATGTCTGCAGGAGCCCCAGCAACCAGCTCCCAGAACCCTTTGCGGCAACCACTGTCTGCAGGAGCCCCAGCAACCAGCTCCCAGAACCCTTTGCGGCAACCACTGTCTGCAGGAGCCCCAGCAACCAGCTCCCAGAACCCTTTGCGGCAACCACTGTCTGCAGGAGCCCCAGCAACCAGCTCCCAGAATCCTTTGCGGCAACCACTGTCTGCAGGAGCCCCGGCTCCCAGAATCCTTTGCGGTAAGCACTGTCTGCGTTAGCCCTAGGTACCATCTCCCAGAACCCTTTGCGCTGAGCACTGTCTGCGTTAGCCCTAGGTACCATCTCCCAGAATCCTTTGCGCTGAGCACTGTCTGCGTTAGCCCCAGGTACCATCTCCCAGAACCCTTTGCGTTGAGCACTGTCTGCGTCAGCTCTAGGTACCATTTCCCAGAACCCTTTGCGTTGAGCACTGTCTGCGTTAGCCCCAGGTACCATCTCCCAGAACCCTTTGCGCTGAGCACTGTCTGCGGTAGCCCCAGCTCCCAGAACCCTTTGCGGTAAGCACTGTCTGCGGTAGCCCCAGCTCCCAGAACCCTTTGCGCTGAGCGCTGTCTGCGTTAGCCCCAGGTACCATCTCCCAGAACCCTTTGCGCTGAGCACTGTCTGCGTTAGCCCCAGGTACCATCTCCCAGAATCCTTTGCGCTGAGCACTGTCTGCGTTAGCCCCAGGTACCATCTCCCAGAACCCTTTGCGGTGAGCACTGTCTGCGTTAGCCCCAGGTACCATCTCCCAGAACCCCTGGGCTGAGCACTGTCTGCGTTAGCCCCAGGTACCATCTGCCAGAATCCTTTGCGCTGAGCACTGTCTGCGTTAGCCCAGGTACCATCTCCCAGAACCCTTTGCTTTGCGCTGAGCACTGTCTGCGTTAGCCCCAGGTACCATCTCCCAGAACCCTTTGCGCTGAGCACTGTCTGCGTTAGCCCCAGGTACCATCTCCCAGAACCCTTTGCGCTGAGCACTGTCTGCGTTAGCCCCAGGTACCATCTCCCAGAACCCTTTGCGCTGAGCACTGTCTGCGTTAGCCCCAGGTACCATCTCCCAGAACCCTTTGCGGTAAGCACTGTCTGCGGTAGCCCCAGCTCCCAGAACCCTTTGCGCTGAGCGCTGTCTGCGTTAGCCCCAGGTACCATCTCCCAGAACCCTTTGCGCTGAGCACTGTCTGCGTTAGCCCCAGGTACCATCTCCCAGAACCCTTTGCGCTGAGCACTGTCTGCGTTAGCCCCAGGTACCATCTCCCAGAATTCTTTGCGCTGAGCACTGTCTGCGTTAGCCCCAGGTACCATCTCCCAGAACCCTTTGCGCTGAGCACTGTCTGCGTTAGCCCCAGGTACCATCTCCCAGAATTCTTTGCGCTGAGCACTGTCTGCGTTAGCCCCAGGTACCATCTCCCAGAACCCTTTGCGGTAAGCACTGTCTGCGTTAGCCCCAGGTACCATCTCCCAGAACCCTTTGCGCTGAGCACTGTCTGCGTTAGCCCCAGGTACCATCTCCCAGAACTCTTTGCGCTGAGCACTGTCTGCGTTAGCCCCAGCTCCCAGAACCCTTTGCGGTGAGCGCTGTCTGCGGTAGCCCCAGCTCCCAGAACCCTTTGCAGTGAGCACTGTCTGCGGTAGCCCCAGCTCCCAGAACCCTTTGCGGTGAGCACTGTCTGCGGTAGCCCCAGCTCCCAGAACCCTTTGCGGTGAGCGCTGTCTGCGGTAGCCCCAGCTCCCAGAACCCTTTGCAGTGAGCACTGTCTGCGGTAGCCCCAGCTCCCAGAACCCTTTGCGGTGAGCACTGTCTGCGGTAGCCCCAGCTCCCAGAACCCTTTGCGGTGAGCACTGTCTGCGGTAGCCCCAGCTCCCAGAACCCTTTGCGGTGAGCGCTGTGCGCAGCCCTGGGCCCCGGTCTCCCCCCGCAGCCTGGCTGTAACCCCGCAGCCTGCCTCCCCCGCCCCCCGCGGCCCCCTCACCTCGGGAGTAGAGGGATTTCGGGGAGTCCAGGTCCAGGTCGGCGCTGAGCAGGGAGATGAAGTCGGAGGGCATGGCCGCTCGGGCCAGCGGGAGGTGCGGGAGGGCAGCTCGGTGTCCCCGGTCCAGGCTCCGGTCTCCTCACTCTGACAGGAATCTACGGCACGCCCCCTACTGCCCGGACACTGCGCATGCGCGGACTCGGGCCCGGGGAGGTCGGGGCCTGCGCCTCACACAGCGAGTGACGGTAACTAAGGGGCCGGACCTGAGCGTTTCCACGCTGGTCACTGTTACCATGGGCGTGGCCGTGAGCTAAACTGTGGGCGGGGTCCGCGGTGACGGAGAGCTGACGGTGAGGGGGGCGGGGCCGGCTGGCCATATGATAGACAGGTCACATCAACCACGGGGCGCACGTGCTGCTGGCACACTACCTGAGCCAGCTCAGCCAATCAGCAGCGGGCACCATGTGAGCGGGAGCAGGTGGCTGACAGAGGTCACGTGATAGCCCCCAGGCAGAGAGAACAGCAATTAACCCTTTCATGGGCCACACCCCAGGACAACAACACCTATCAGCCGGCACATACCGGGACAACAACACCTATCAGCCGGCACATACCCGGGACAACAACACCTATCAGCCGAAATGCCTTACGGATATCTCATTCTGTGTATTGTAAAGCTAAATAAAGTGTTTATGGTCACTTATTTGTGACAATCATCTTTTTATAATGTTGTTATCACCAGGTAATTTGTACCAGGTGGGGATCATACCACCAACGCTGACATCAGAGAGCGGTTCACCTGCTCTAGACACCTGTGAGTATTATTTTATTTGTTTATCACCGATATTTTATACAGTGATCAGTTGTTTCTTTTTACCCCTCTCCTGAATGTTGGACATTCCCTTGACGGAAAGAACTTACTGCATATCCCGTAAGCGGGGATTATACCACTGTACGCCCTCCACGCTAGAGCTAGTTTGAGCTCTCAGAAATGTGAGTTTACTACCATCTTTCCCATATTGGTGAATATATTGGATTGTACATACTGCACTATTGGTCCCTTCTACTTTCATATAAATTGATTTACCTGGTGGAAAAAGACCCTGAGGACACTATTTATGATTAAACACGTTACCCAAGGTTTGATCTGAGTGCAATCCGTCCATTTGGACTTTTTCACTATTATTTATTGTTTATTTGGACTTTTTTTAATCTCCCAATATTAGATTTGGCACAGCCCTTATTTCTTTTTCTGTAATTTTTTTTTCTCTGTATTTGAAAAGGTCTGAGGGATTTCCATTTTTAGGGTTCCTGCCCTATTGTTAATTAGCTATTACGCTTTGTTGTATACCTGCCTAGTGCCCTATTTAAGAGGGATAGTCCCTATATGATAATAATATTGCTCCCAAATCCCTCTGTCCCCCCTTTCTAGTGTGTCTGAGTGTATAACAGAGCTCCAAAGCAATAATACTCTCAGTAATGTGTTTCAGTGTATAACAGATCTCCACAGCAATAATACTCCCAGTAATGTGTCTGGGTGTATAACAGAGCTCCAAAGCAATAATACTCTCAGTACTGTGAGTGTATCACAGAGCTCCAAAGCAATAATACTCTCAGTACTGTGTCTGAGTGTATAACAGAGCTCCACAGCAATAATACTCCCAGTAATGTGTCTGAGTGTATAACAGAGCTCCACAGCAATAATACTCCCAGTAATGTGTCTGAGTGTATAACAGAGCTCCACAGCAATAATACTCCCAGTAATGTGTCTGAGTGTATAACAGAGCTCCACAGCAAAAATACTCCCAGTAATGGGAAGGAGACAATTGTACAGGTTCTAAATAAAACAAACCTTAGAATTTGAGATGCATAATTTACCTCTGCACCCTCCGTTATCATATCTCATGTTGTTCAGAAGAAACACACAAATTTGTGTACAATAATAATCCCATGTACAGGTTTTATAAGGTTTTGGGAAATCACAGGGTTAAATATCGGGCTTTTCAATTTTTGCCCATTGAAATTTGCCATATTGGTTTGCTGGGCCTATGTTGGCTTTTAGACCTTATGGCAACCCAGGAATTAAAATTAACTCCATCGTGGCATAGCATTTGCAAAAGTAGACCGCTAAGGTTATTCAATATGGGGTATGACCAGTATTTTTTTTCATAGCCACTTACTTACAAACCCTGGCCATAGTTAGTGTTCATATTTGGGTTTGTTTGTTTATTTTTTAGCATTTTTCCACACAAAAATTGTACTTTCACTGATTATATCATCTTTACGTTTTACTGTTTTTAAAAAAACCATTTGTATTCAGTGAAGTCTCACAAGTCCAAAAGTAACCCCCATGTACATGTTTTATGGTGTTTTGGAAAGTTAAAGGGTTAAATATAAGGCTTGTAGATGAAATTCTCTGGACTTTCTGCCTGGGTTGTCAGACAGGTCCCTCTATTTGTAATTAATAAAATCACATAATTATGTAACAATATTAATAACCCTGCAATGTCAACATTGCAGTTTCTCTAAAACTGTATTTTACATTGTAGGATTAAAGGGACAGTGACACTTCAACCAGACCATGTCAATGAGAAATAGTGTTCCTTTAAGTAATGACTACGGTTGAGCTGGATCCAACACTGTGGGAAAGCCATGCAATTTTTCCAAAGGTATGTCTGGATCAATTGTGTCTTCCTGTAATAATAATAATAATAATAATAAAAAAAATATATATATATATATATTTGGGCAGTGCATGAAAAGTGCTGTCCAGTAGGATGGAGAATTCCTTAGCTAGGAAACCCATTACTCTGACCAAGCAGGTTTCTTTCTTTAAAGAGACACTCCAGGCACCCAGACCACATCTGCTTATTGGAGTAGTCTGGATGCCAACTCCTATCACCCTTAACCCTGCAACTGTAATTATGGCATTTTTTTATAAACTGCAATAATTACCTTGCAGGGTTAAGTCCTCCTCTAGTGGCTATCAGACAGCCACTAGAGGGACTTCTGGGGTGTTAAAACACGAAAAGTGTGTTAACCCCTTAAGGAGACATGACGTGTGACATATCATGATTCCCTTTTATTCCAGAAGTTTGGTCCTTAAGGGGTTAAACTACGCTGGACTTCCTCACGCTTCAGGTTACCCTTTTTTCCATGCAACCCTCTGTTTTCATTTCAATTCATATTGAAAAAATGAGTAAATGACATCACAACCCAGTTAAGTCCATGTATAACCAGGGCTCTGTAAGCTGACTGACAGATGCAAAAGGTGGAGCTTCTAGCATTGATTGACAAGGAGCCACCTTTAAAGGGTAACTCAAAGCAAAAATCCCTGTTTTCATAAAACACCCTTCTTATCCTGGTTCCCTGGAAGTGGTCATGGTGCTTGTAGTAACTCTTTAAGGTGGAAGAATCATGCAGGCTTAGATTGCTATCAGTCAGTATAGAGGTAGGAAACGTTCTGCACTCCAAAATGTCATGGATTATATCTCTATGTATGCTTTGCTGGCAATATGTAAGGGTATAATGGGAGATGTAGTTCACAATAAAGGTTGCCTACCCCGGTGTAGGTTAAAGGCTGACTCTGTAGGTATTTCTGGTCACAGATATCTCCGCTCACTCCTAATTTGTAGATAAAGATTTCTGTAGGTCAAACCCTCTCTCCATACCATCACCTTGTTACTGATATCTATCTATCTATCTATCCAAAATATATATATATATATATATATATATATATATATATCTATCTCTCTCTCTCTCTCTCTCTCTCTCTCTCTCTCTCTCATATACTCGGCAGTGACGTACGTAACATGGCACGTCTATCAAAGGCTTTATTATTCAACTTGTTACAAAACATTTGTATTTTAGTATCCAAAATGAAAAGATACAATAATTGCCAAGAGGAAGACTAGGCACATCCTGCTGCATCCTCTCCGCTCAATGAAGGGATTAATAGAGCTCAGAGGAACTCCAAAGTCAAGCGTGATCAATCTTAACCGCTTCAGGACCAAACTTCTGGAATAAAAGGGAATCATGACATGTCATGTGTCCTTAAGGGGTTAAAGGGACAGCCAAATCACTTCACGCGTGGCTTAGATTTAGCAGTTTTTGCATCTATTATTTACTGTCAGACATAGCGACTTGATTCTTCGGAGTAGCACAGATTCAGTCCTTTAATCTACTTTAGCTCCGATGTCAGCAAGCAAAGTATGCAGCCACTAGACAGCTGGGTATACATCCAATGCTTCTTTAGAAGATGCATCTGATTGGACAAAAGTATTCAGAATTGATGACATCATCGAAGGAGGTACAGGCTGCAGTGAGGATTCACACACAGAAAAACAAAACTGTATTCCTAACATAATTGTGCCCTCTGACTCCCCTTAACCCCCCTCCCCTCCTTCCCCCAGGTAAATAAAGGGTTGAAGGAAACTTTTTTACACTTACCCAATTCCAGTGCCAATGTCCCTTGGGTCATGCACCTCCTCCACTGACCTCAGCTAAAGGGGGGAGAGGGGAGGATGGGCTAATGCGCATGATTGTGAGCACCACATGTGCATTTAGCCTTTTTCATAGGAACGCACTTCCTCAGGCAAAGTGTCAGGACTGCAGCATTGTTTCAAACTCTGTGAAACTGCAGGAAGCACCTCTAGTGGCGGTCAGGTAGAAAGCAACTAGAGGCAGTCTAAAGACTGCAATGTAAACATTGACGTTTCTCTAAAATTGCAATGTTTTGTAATACAGTGTTAAGGGAACAGGGACACTGCACCAAGACCACCTCAATAAAATGGAGTGGTCTGGTGCCCATAGTGTCCCACTAAACCTATAAAGAATTACTTTACTGTGCATTGTGCATAAATCAGGGAAATGTGGTTATAAATGATAGTGAACCCTTTCATAACTCAAGCAGCACGTTATTATTATACAAAGTTACTTATCCAGTTTCAGATACATCACATATTGACAATGCTATTAATGATCTCACATGTGCAGCAGAGGTCAGAACTGAACATCCTACTAACACCAGCAGCTTGTAGGATTACAGGAACACTACAAATGTGTATTCCTAACAACAACTACAGGAGAACCTACCCTGCCCCCCTCAGATTGGAGATAAAGGTAGTTTACTTACCTTTTCTCCTTTGTTGCACTGATCTTGCTGCGGACGGTCTCGCCTCCATGGCTGAGGTAACCAATCTTGACGATCTCAGCCAATCCAATGCTTTCTCGTAGGAAAGCATTGGGAGGTTATTGCGCATCCGGGGACTAAACCCCACGTTGCACCAATGAGTATCTCCCATTAGAGATCCATAGAATCAATGCATCTCTAAGTGGAACATTCAGTGCCTCCATGCAGCACTGACATAGGAAGCACCTCTAGTGGCCGTCTGAGTGTCTGCACCTAGAGGTGTTACTAGGCAGCACTGTTAACACTGCTGTTTCTATGAAAATATAGTGTTTTCATTGCTCAGCCAGCCTACAGAAACATGCTATAGACAGTGGTGTATCCTGGTTTTGTGCTGCCCTAGGCAGGACAAAACTCAGGTGCCCCCCCGCGCCAGCCCCCCCCCAAGCCTTCTAAATACACACACACACACACACACATTCACTGACAGATACACATACACTCGCTAACAGAAACACATACACACACACTAACAGACACACACACACTCACAGACACACACACACTAACAAACACACACTCACAGGCAAACACACACACTAAGACACACACACTCACTAGCAGACACACACACACTAACAGACAAACACAGTCAGACACACACATACACACTAACAGAAACACAGTCAGACACACACTAACAGACACACACTCACTCATTAGCAGACACACACTAGCAAACAAACACACACACATTAACAGACACACTCACAGATATATACACACACTCACTCACATCAACACTTTTTTACTTACCCCACCCCCCCAACCTCCTTACCTTTGGGAATGCTGGGGGGGTCCCTCTCTCCCTGGTGGTCCAGTGGCTGATGGTCGGGCGGGCGGGCGGCTGGCGAGGGAGCACTTCCTCTGAGCTGACTGCTCAGCTCCCTCGCGCGCCGCAGAGTGAGGCTGGGAGCCGGGTTGATGATGTCATATCCCGGCTCCCAGCCTTACTCTGCGGCGCGCGAGGGAGCTGAGTAGACCGCTCAGAGGAAGAGCTCCCTCGCCAGCCGCCCGCCCATCAGCCAGCGCCGCCTGCCCGCTCGGCATGTCTGTTAGCCGCGAGGCTAACAAGGCATTTGCCCAGGGCATTTGGGGGCGGCGTTTTTTGCCGCCCAAGGCTATAGACGCCAGAACCAGTATGTTAGGTGTAGGCGTTCTGTGGACTATAGTGTTGTTTAATCTTGTTGGCACTTACCTTTCTGGGCAGTGAAAACATGTGCAAAAGACTTTTAAAGGGACACTCCATCACTAAAGCACTTCAGTTTGCTGAAATACTTTTTTTTGTTAGCAGGGTGTAATTTTATACAAAAAGTACGAATTTTAAATAGACATTGACACTTTTATAAATGGATCTTGCTACACGCCCTGGCTGCCGGTCCTGTTAGGTCCAGCTGAGACATTCTCTGTATGGTAGAGAGGTCCACCTGAGGCATTCTCTGTATGGTAGAGACGTCCAGCTGAGACATTCTCTGTATGGTAGAAATGTCCAGCTGAGACATTCTCTGTATGGTAGAGAGGTCCAGCTGAGACATTCTCTGTATGGTAGAAAGGTCCAGCTGAGACATTATCTGTATGGTAGAGAGGCCAAGCTGAGACATTCTCTGTATGGTAGAAATGTCCAGCTGATACATTCTCTGTATGGTAGAAATGTCCAGCTGATACATTCTCTGTATGGTAGAGAGGTCCAACTGAGACATTCTCTGTATGGTAGAGAGGTCCAGCTGAGACATTCTCTGTATGGTAGAGAGGTCCAGCTGAGACATTCTCTGTATGGTAGAGAGGTCCAGCTGAGACATTCTCTGTATGGTAGAGAGGTCCAGCTGAGACATTCTCTGTATGGTAGAGAGGTCCAGCTGAGACATTCTCTGTACGTGGGTGGATCTGGTAAGACTGGTTCTGTATGCTGAAAAGAGGATGACACGTAGATTAAGTAAAACTCTCTTTCATTGGAGACCCATTTGAAAATGGTCAACTGGAACAATGGGTCTTCTGGACAAAACCTGCTATAAAGAAGTAATTAATGGGAGTACTGAGCTGTAGCGGAAGAGATGAAAGGAAATAGTAGGGATAAAATAATAAAATCAAAGAACTCATTATGTAGGTTTTATACTTAGTGCTGGCTCTCTACGTACATGTAAAGGAGCCAGGTAGCAGGATCACTCATGGCTCTTTTTGTAATGTGTGTGTTTATTTTTTATTCCCTAACAGAAGCAAAACAGATACTTTGAAGGCTCTTAGAACAGATCAAAAGCTTCTGTTTCCAGTACTTTTAGAAATAGGGGACCATAGTGCTGTCTTAGAAAGCTGTAAGAGACGTTCATTAGATAATTGCCAGAGGTGACCATTACTAGTTTCTGTGCGCCAATGAAATCCCCAAAGAAACTTTTTCATCTGTCATAAGATCTAGTATCCACAGCCTCTCCTGATTGGCTGCACACATCCAAGCTGATCAGCTGTGTGCAACAATGTGTGTTAATTGCACATGTTTTGTATACATCTCTCATTGACGTGCGCAGCATTCTGTATTGGGGCGTTAAAGGAAACGTTACCAGATACACTTTGCTTTAAAAAAATTACTAATTTTAAAAATGTGAATTTTTGCTCTAATTGAACAATATATATATATATATATGTGTGTGTAGAAATAGTCATGCGATCCCAAACTCATGCAAAAATCGCCCTGGAATTTAAACCTGGAAAAGAGAGGGCAATTTGGCGCTATATTAGGGTGTGCACTTATTGCGTATGCCATTGATATAAATAACTAACCGCAAAATAAAAATAAAAAGCCTGTATAAAAACATAGTTTTCTGCATTAATATTGTTCTACTGGAATAAAACGAATTCTTGAGATATAGCCATTATACACTTCTAATAAACTGATTGAAAACGTTACGGCAAACATAATCTGATAAAACAGTACATACTATGAATGGTTAGATAGTAACAAATTCTTCTTTTTATTAGCAAACATATAAAATCACTCCCACATTTATGGCATTTGGAGGGCTAATGAAGATTTTTCTAGAATCATTTCCTACGGGGTTCTAGAACTTGCTGAATGTCATGTCTTGCAGAGCCCATGTTTGAACCAGTCCTTACCTCTCAGTCGACCTCTTGCGATAACACCACCATGTTGCCATCGGTTTGCGAACCGCGGTGCAGAGGAGACGATGTCCTCGGAGACAGAGCACATGACACCACAAGGTAATATTCTTCCAGACACTTTTCAGTCAGTCAATCTAGCTTACGGCAAAGTTTGTGAATCAGTAACGCTCTTTACTTCATGCGATGGTCCAGGTTACGCCAACTCCTTAACATTCTCCTAACGATTGGCGACTAGCTTGCACACAATGGTAGTGTCCTTAGATCCGCTTGTTCCTCCTGATTGTGTGCAGCACACGTAGTAATCTCTGTCTGAATAGGTCACCGTGGAACAAGCTAATTCCCGCAGGAGCTAGGAGCTGTGGATCATTAAAGAGAATAACTCTCTTACTCCGCCTGAACCTGTCTGGCAGCTTACAGGCTGTGTCCTTCTAAGTTCAACAAGTTGGACCTTCTGCCTTTTGTCCTCGCTAAAAATTAACTCCTTGCACAATACTATTAGTGCCAAGAGCTGCTACCTAAATGTCAGATTTCGTGTCACCACAAGCAGACAGTAAATCACGATAATATGGCATCGACACACAAGCACTCCCACTTTCACCGTAACCTCTCTGCACATGAGAACACAGTGAAAGATATCAGTGCCAACCTGTATTTATGAATATGTGATGGTCATGTAGAAGGATGCAGTAACAGTTCACATTGACAGTGCTTTAATTGATTTTACTTGGCCAGCAATGCCCCTATTTCCTTCCTTTGAGCCAGGATTGGTGGTAGAAAACCTGCAGATCCACCTTTATTGGTAAACACAATACCTGTTAGGTGATGGGGTTTTTCAGATATATAGCAGCAGGTGCTGTGACAGGTAGCTTACTGCTAGCCTAGAGACTTTAGGGAGGGGTTATGCTAGCAGAAACCAAAAAAAAATTAAAGTGACACTCCAGGCACCAAAAGTGTTAGTATGTACCTGACACCGCTGGAACGTCACACACACAAAAAAAAACCTTCTTTTATCTTTTGCATACAATACAGACAAACATGTTGATGAGAGGTTGCACAAAACAAATTTGGATTTTTTTGGGCCAGGCCATATCCTGGTGTAATGAGCCCAAAAAAAACCTGCAGAATGATTTACAAAAGTTAATTAAAACATATTTTGAGAGGTATGTAATGTGGTTTTTGTATATATATATATATATATATATATATATATATATCAAAAAGTTTATTTTAACCCCTTAAGGACCAAACTTCTAGAATAAAAGTGAATCATGACATGTCACATATGTCATGTGTCCCTAAGTGGTTAAAAGGGGGGATTTAATGGAAAACTTCAAATTCAGTTTTACGTTTAAATCTATATAGCTATTTAAATTTCATTAAAACGTATGATTTTGTTGTGGCTTATATTAGCTGTAATAGCCAGTCCTTTTCCCTGTTTTGAGGATTGTATCCCCCTTTTGTTATTCTAATTCCTGCTTTTTTTTATCTTTAACACCCTTTTGTGGTCTCTAAGCCCCTAATTTGTCTCTTATTCCCCATTTTTAATGTATTTCCCCCTGTATTGTATTCCATTTTTACCATTCTTGTGTCTCTTACACAATTGTCTATTAACCTCTTGTGTCTCTTACTCCCATCAGACTTACATTACACACTGTCAGCACACACCATGGCCATTACATACTGCCAGCACACACCACATTCATTATATACATCTAGCACACAGCAAACGCAAATTACATAGAGCCAGCACATAAAACACATATTCCATCCAGCAACAAAAAGGTATGGATGCATGGGGGTGGCTAAATACATATAATATGATATTTGTGTTCATGTGTTCTCTGTGTGTGTGTCTGTATGTGTAATCTGTGCATATGTATTGTCTGTGTGTATATGTTAAGTGTGTCTGTATGTGTATTTGTCTGTCAATTGTGCCCCTGGCTATGTGTGTCTGTGTCAGTATTTGTATTTGTATGGGTATAATTGTGTGTATCTGTGTGTCTGTGCATCTGCATGTGTGTCATTGTGTGTGTCTGTATGTGTATCTGTGTGTCTGTGCATCTGCATGTGTGTCATTGCGTGTGTCTGTATGTGTATCTGTGTGTCTCTATTTGTATGTGTATTAGTTTGCCTGTATATCTGCGTGTGTGTTACTATTTGTTTGTCTGTGTGTTTGCATGTGTATTAGTGTGTGTTTGTAGCTATATGTGTGTCAGTGCGTATATCTGTGTGTCCGGATGTATCTGTGTGTCTGTATGTGTATCAGTGTGTGTGTGTGTGTGTGTGTTGGTGTATAAGTGTATGTGTATACATCTCAGCATTTAAACCCCAACACTAAACAAATTCACCCCTGCATTCAAACGTTAACAATACATACAGACACACCTCCACATTCAAAGGAAAACATTACACACAAGTAAGCTTTTAAATGGTAACAGTACATAAAAACACAAATACACAGCTATCCCCCAGCTGGCAAAGTATTGTAGGAGTTGTACGACAGACGGGGTTCTACCATTTTTTCCGTCCTTGCGATAGGGAGGCCCCAAAAAAGATTCTTGCACCAGAGTCCTCTCTACTTTAGTTCTGTCACTGACTACATGCATTACATACAGCCAGTACACCACACAGACACACATTGCATACAGTCAGCAACGCCACACATATTGCACATAGCCACTAAACACACACTAGGGGATGGGACAGTGAGCAAGACCTACATTTTTACAAATCAAATCTGAATGGCAAAAATGAAGCAAAAATAGCCAGTTGAGACTATAACTATGAGAATTATTCCAGATCAGTTATTACATTTTGCCCATGTTTTCCTATTTGGATGTAATTTGAGAAAATTAGGTAAATAACGCTGATGTCCAGATCTAAGCTGGGTCCCTAAATCTTCTGATTTGACATTATTTTGTGTCACAGGACAAGTAGATTGTCCTGACAGACACACCGATTGGGCCACTGTTTTAGTCCTTTGGACACGTAGATTTACAAAAAAAACATTTCTATAACCCAGGGAATGTAGGGGACAGGGAGTGCTGTCCTATGATATACGGTGTGTATCACTCAGTGCTGTCCTATGATATACGGTGTGTATCACTCAGTGCTGTCCTATGATATACAGTGTATCACTCAGTGCTGTCCTATGATATACAGTGTGTCACTCAGTGCTGACCTATGATATACAGTATCACTCAGTGCTATCCTATGATATACAGTGTATCACTCAGTGCTGGCCTATGATATACAGTGTATCACTCAGTGCTGACCTATGATATACAGTGTATCACTCAGTGCTGGCCTATGATATACAGTGTGTGTCACTCAGTGCTGTCCTATGATATACAGTGTGTCACTCAGTGCTGACCTATGATATACAGTGTATCACTCAGTGCTGTCCTATGATATACAGTGTGTCACTCAGTGCTGACCTATGATATACAGTGTATCACTCAGTGCTGTCCTATGATATACAGTGTGTCACTCAGTGCTGACCTATGATATACAGTGTGTCACTCAGTGCTGGCCTATGATATACAGTGTGTGTGTCACTCAGTGCTGTCCTATGATATACAGTGTGTCACTCAGTGCTGACCTATGATATACAGTGTATCACTCAGTGCTGTCCTATGATATACAGTGTGTCACTCAGTGCTGACCTATGATATACAGTGTGTCACTCAGTGCTGGCCTATGATATACAGTGTGTGTCACTCAGTGCTGTCCTATGATATACAGTGTGTCACTCAGTGCTGACCTATGATATACAGTGTATCACTCAGTGCTGGCCTATGATATACAGTGTGTGTCACTCAGTGCTGTCCTATGATATACAGTGTATCACTCAGTGCTGTCCTATGATATACAGTGTATACCTCAGTGTTGACCTATGATATTCAGTGTATCACTCAGTGTGACCTATGATATACAGTGTATCACTCAGTGTTGACCTATGATATACAGTGTATCACTCAGTGCTATCCTATGATACAGTGTATCACCTGCGCTGTCCTATGATATATACAGTGTGTCACCAGTGCTGACCTATGATATACAGTGTGTCACCAGTGCTGGCCTATGATATACAGGTGTGTCACCTGCGCTGGCTCATGATATACAAAGTGTGTGTCACCTAGTGCTGGTCCCATGATATACAGTGTGTCACCTTGTAGTGCTGACCTATGATATACAGTGTATCACCTAGTGCTGACCTATGATATACAGTGTGTCACTCAGTGCTGGCCTATGATATACAGTGTGTGTCACTCAGTGCTGGCCTATGATATACAGTGTGTGTCACTCAGTGCTGTCCTATGATATACAGTGTGTCACTCAGTGCTGACCTATGATATACAGTGTATCACTCAGTGCTGGCCTATGATATACGGTGTGTGTCACTCAGTGCTGTCCTATGATATACGGTGTGTGTCACTCAGTGCTGTCCTATGATATACAGTGTGTATCACTCAGTGCTGTCCTATGATATACAGTGTATCACTCAGTGTTGACCTATGATATACAGTGTATCACTCAGTGCTATCCTATGATATACAGTGTATCACTCAGTGCTGTCCTATGATATACAGTGTGTCACTCAGTGCTGACCTATGATATACAGTGTGTCACTCAGTGCTGGCCTATGATATACAGTGTGTATCACTCAGTGCTGTCCTATGATATACAGTGTGTCACTCAGTGCTGACCTATGATATACAGTGTGTCACTCAGTGCTGGCCTATGATATACAGTGTGTGTCACTCAGTGCTGTCCTATGATATACAGTGTGTCACTCAGTGCTGACCTATGATATACAGTGTATCACTCAGTGCTGGCCTATGATATACAGTGTGTGTCACTCAGTGCTGTCCTATGATATACAGTGTATCACTCAGTGTTGACCTATGATATACAGTGTATCACTCAGTGCTATCCTATGATATTCAGTGTATCACTCAGTGCTGTCCTATGATATACAGTGTGTGTCACTCAGTGCTGGCCTATGATATACAGTGTATCACTCAGTGCTGTGCTATGATATACAGTGTGTATCACTCAGTGCTGTCCTATGATATACAGTGTGTGTCACTCAGTGCTGTCCTATGATATACAGTGTGTGTCACTCAGTGCTGGCCTATGATATGCAGTGTATCACCCAGTGCCGTCCTATGATATACAGTGTGTGTCACTCAGTGCTGGCCTATGATATACGGTGTGTGTGTCACTCAGTGCTGTCCTATGATATACAGTGTGTCACTCAGTGCTGACCTATGATATACAGTGTGTATCACTCAGTGCTGTCCTATGATATACAGTGTGTATCACTCAGTGCTGTCCTATGATATACAGTGTGTATCACTCAGTGCTGTCCTATGATATACAGTGTGTATCACTCAGTGCTGTCCTATGATATACAGTGTGTGTCACTCAGTGCTGCCCTATGATATACAGCGTGTATCACTCAGTGCTGTCCTATGATATACAGTGTATCACTCAGTACTGTCCTATGATATACAGTGTGTATCACTCAGTGCTGTCCTATGATATACAGTGTGTATCACTCAGTGCTGTCCTATGATATACAGTGTGTATCACTCAGTGCTGCCTATGATATACAGTGTATCACTCAGTGCCTATGATATACAGTGTGTATCACTCAGTGCTGACCTATGATATACAGTGTGTATCACTCAGTGCTGTCCTATGATATACAGTGTGTATCACTCAGTGCTGACCTATGATATACAGTGTGTATCACTCAGTGCTGTCCTATGATATACAGTGTGTATCACTCAGTGCTGACCTATGATATACAGTGTGTGTCACTCAGTGCTGTCCTATGATATACAGTGTGTCACTCAGTGCTGACCTATGATATACAGTGTATCACTCAGTGCTGGCCTATGATATACAGTGTGTATCACTCATTGCTGTCCTACGATATACAGTGTGTATCACTTAGTGCCGTCCTGATATACAGTGTGTATCACTTAGTGCCGTCCTGATATACAGTGTGTATCACTTATTGCCGTCCTATGATATGCCTAAAGGGAAATAAGGCCATGGTATTTACTGTGATGGAAGTTTACTCACAAATATATTTAGATTTAATTTGCCTTAAAATGCTGTATAATACTTGGGAGGCTGTAGATACTTAAAGGGCACCCTCATGTCATGTGCAATATGTAGATTATAAAATGCATGCAACATTAACGAGCTAACTCCAGTCGGCCATGTCCCTTTAAATACAGCTGATTGCATGTATTCCCACCACAATATAGAAACTCTAACGTACAATGAGATAGTTTCTCTGACCCAGTTATCTTCTTAAGATGTTTTGTTCAGACTCCCACCACATTCCTCTAGAATTCCAGCCCTCACTTGTACCCAGAGCCCTTAATAGGGCTCACAACGTCCAGTGTGCTGGGCAGTCCCTCAATCTGTGTGTTTTATCCAACAGTGATATCCAAACAATCTATCATGATCGATCACGTGATACAGAGTATCCACTGATACTAAGGGTATGTCTGTACACAACACCGTAAGGAACGCAGGTATACAGAGCGGTGTATGACAATGTACCCGAATCTTAACAACACGTCATTGGAAATACTCTGTAAAGACTCTTATGAATGCAGCCCTGTGCTATAAAGATGGCCAATATTTCGAATTTGTGGTTTTGTTGGCACGGTTTTGTCGGAGCCAGCTAGCTTTGTGCCCTCCAGCCTCAGGGCTGCTGTTTAGTAGTAAGAAATAAAGAAGTTTTTCTGGTAATTCCTTCAGACTGCATTTACAAGCAATGTATTATTCATGGAAGTTTCTAAACAAGACGGAATGCAATCACGTACCAAGCAGCGTAATTAAATAAACCCCTAATCCTCCTCCTAATTACAAGCAATCTATCACCACAAAGAGGAAAAGGAGAGACGCCAACACAAACAGTGATATCTTTCTGCGGTCGGCAGGTTTCGTGTCCTGCAGCGTTTCTACAGTAGATTTTCAATGAATCCACCTTTTAAGAATCGAGGAAACATTCAGGCAGATTCCAAAGACACTCTAACAGAGCAGAATGCCTGATCACCAAGCCGGTTTGTCGAGCATTCTGTCTGTTGGTCTGTTTACATCACACAAAATCCTGTAAACAGCCCCTATCTGTGTCACGTGTGTTTTCAATAAATATTGGGAAATCAAACAGGCTTACTGTGCTCCCTGTGTCCATTTCAAAGAGAAACCATCTAGTTATTTGTAGCATGGCTAACCGGACCTATGAAGGCCATGTGGTTCCTCTGGTTACAAGGTGGATTTACAGAAGATGTGTTGTTAACAGAAAAGTGGTGCAAAGGTTTCAGAGGAGCAGGCACATGGGATTGTATAAAAGATTCTTCCTGCCCTATTATTTTATCTTCCAATGCTGGCACGCATGCAACTTTGACCAGAAAACCGGTCCAGCAACGGGTATATTTAAGCGGTTATGAAATCACAATAAACCCATTACTTAGTTTCTCCCAGTTAGATTCTGCCTACAGAAAAACAAGTACACGTAAAGGACAACTGCAACTCAAAACTTTTTTTTTTTTTTTTTTTTAAATATAATAATGCTTTCAGCAAGTTTGAGAAGGAACTGGATTTTGTTTTTACATTTAATATATGTAAAAGAAAATTAGAACTCATCCTTACTTTCAATATATGACAGGATCCTCCAGCCATATACACAAACCTTGGTTCAGACAGAGTTTCAAAATGGACAGTTAGTCTCTATGGTCTTCCCAGCTTCACTCACAGCACAGAAACTGGGAAAAACCATAGAGACGAACTGTCATTTATCTAAAATTGTCCAACCCAAGGTGTATGTATATGGCTAGACGATCCTGTAATATATTAAAGTTCTAATAGAGTTCTATTTTTTTATTTAAATATTTAAAAAAATAATTTCAAAACATGATGAATGGATTATATTAACAAAAACATTTTTGAGGTGTTGGCCATTAAAAGCTACTCTGTTAACAAAAATAAATGTTATCTACTATGCTTCTCTATAGCTCCCATATAGTGTCTTTATGTTTGTATTTCTTCCTGAGTGCTGTAGTTGCCATACGATATGTAAAGAAAGTATGACTACTTTCCCCCATATATAGCAGTCACGTTGTGTGGGGCTTAAAGCAAGTTTATATTTTTGTTGACCATCTAATTTACCCACAATCCATCAGTAAAACCAGTCCAACAGAAATCAAAGAGATCATGGGCAAGGAAAACAAAATGGCTGCTTCCAGGTACTGAGATCCACACAAGGATGAACAGATAATAAATATAAATAAATGCAAGTGCCAATGTACGTAGCAGAATCATTCAGATCAGCGGCGTACATACCGCGCTCGCAACTGCGACTGGGCCCGCCACTCTAGGGGGCCTGGCAGCCCTGCGGACCCCTGTGACCGGGTGCCCGCGTTGCGGGCCCAGCCGCAACACAGTATAATTGCCGGGGCCGCAGGTGAATGGGCCCATGCTGTTAGGGCCACCCGATGGAAATGAAGATCATCAGAGTGGGCCCGGTAACAGCGCGACTGGGCACCCTCTGATGATGTCAGACGCTGGGAGGAAGTGACTGCCGCGGTCACTCCTCCCAGCAACCACCAGGAGCCGTGCGGGAGGAAGCAGAGGGAGTCAGAGTGAGAACTCTGACTCCCATCAACCTGAGCCACTGGACCCCAGGGACGTCACCCTCCTGCACATAAAAGGTAGGTAATAGGAGGGTGACTAAAATATTTTGCATGTGTGTGTGTATGTGTGACTCTGTATGTGTCTATGCATGTGTCTGTATGTATCTGTGTGGGTGTTTGTCTGTCTGTGTGTATCTCTGTGTCTGTATGGGGTGGCGGTGGTGGAGGGGGCCCCATGGATTGTGTATACGCCACTGATTCAGATACAGCAGGCATAAGAAAAAAAAATCAAAAAAATCACAGGGCTGCTTTAAAATGAGTTTATTATAAAAACTTTAAATTATTCAGCATTAACAGCTGAACTGAAAAATCGCTCAATTTTGATGCGATATGTAAACGCAATGGTATACAGATATTTGTTGTCAATGTATTGTAAAGATGACACTGTACACGCACAAATTGTAATGCTCCATACCTGAACTCAAAAATAAAGAATTAAAAAAAAAAAAATAGCTCCGTTTGGGTACAGCATGGTAATTTGGATTTTAGTTTGCTATATTTTGGAGTTTAGTGAATAATGCACACAGTGGGATTAAACCTTTATGACAGCTAAACTATATAAACTGTATTTATCTTGTTGCCTCTCTTTGGATAATTACAGTGATGTAACGGACCGTTTTGCACACAAGGGGTAAAAACCGTTTAGGCGATCGGCCCCCTTTCCAGAGATGCAGGCACAGCTACTGCAGAACACCAAACTCCCGAACTGGATACAAAATAGCACTCCAACTCCCGAACTGGAACCTCCCAAATAGCTGCTAGCAGACGAACAGGAAAAGCAGACAATCAGCTTACACTCCTGGCAATCAGTCTCTAACAGCATACAGTGAATCCCCCCAAGAACGAGACAAGGCTCTGTGTTGAGGGTCAAGCAGTGGTCTGAGGTGCTGGCACACCCAGCCTGGTTTTTATTACAGTCTTGCAAATACAGGACCGCCCACAGGGAGGTATAAAATATCCAGTAACATATTAGTTACAACCCACAGATTCCCTCCCCCTTATCCTGAGAGGTAACCCAATACACATACCTTTTACCACAATGCATCCTGGCTTCCTCTCCTCTGCCCTGGAGATAAGTGAGAAGTAATTCAATTATCTCCCAGGACAGGGACAAGACTCCATTATGCACATGGTGACACAAAGACAGTAAAACACTTTAAAATACATAAAGTCACCTTTTACACATAACACACAGACATTTAACATATCCCCAGATAGCTCAGGTCTGAGCGCACATTATTAAGCGAATGGCGCTCAGACCACACGAATACAGTTTAATCGCCATGGAGCCAAAGTCTTTACAGTCAGTTTCATACGAATGGGCTCCATGGGATTCCTATCTGGGGTATAACACATTCAAACAAATCTACCGAACCCCAGGCAGAAAAGCACGAATGAAGCTTTTCTGCAGGTAAAAAAGATGTCTTTTAACAGGGGGCCATAGTCCAAAGGCAGCAAGCGAGCAACCAGGCTTCTCCAATGCAATGTGGCGAGATTGGTCTCGTCACAAGTGATTCTGGATATTTTGCAAAGACACCCAAATAAATTAGCCACTTGGTGTGTAGTCGCCAGGAGAAGTTGCTAAACCAATCTCACCCACAGGGGTGGTGTGTTTTGACTAATTTACATATTCATAGACTACCTGGCTAATCACTAGCTGGCCCACTTGCTTACCATACCTGGAAAGGTATGGTATTCTTGTAGACTAGGTCGCTTAGTGACTACAATGGACCTCTCAAGGCTCCTCTGTTTCTCATAGAGAGGGACTTGCTTAGTATCCCAGTACTGGACTTCCCTGGGGATGGGGACAGTTATCCATGAAAAAGGTATACATTTTAATGGGGCTGGTACTAAAAAGCACAAAGAAATTAAAAAGAGAAAAGGTCTTGCGAGGCCTCTGCTTTCTTTGAACAGCGGAATTAAGAGCAGACATTGTGAATTCCCCATACACTGGCTCTCTGTAAGCACTAATCCTTTCCTGAGCAGCAGGATACAGACTTTATATCCTGCCTCATGTCATTAACGTACTTGATCTAAGAATAATCCAAAGAAAATGGATCAGGTTTATTTAAAGGGACGCTCCAGGAACCACCCACCATTACATGTTCATTGTGGACGTTCATTGTCGACGTTTATTATTATTTTTTTAAATCTATTTTCTTTCATTTTTATCTTAATTATTCAGAAAACACTGTTGCAATATTGTGTTGACACAAAAATAGGTGTTACACTAATACAAAAATAGAGACTGCTATATAAACCGTACAATTTAAAATAATGCTGCTACCCTATACGTAATGAGTGATTACCTAGGAAAGGGTATGCTGTAATATAATTTATATAGGGAGGCCAAAGTTATATAAAGCTGAATAAGAGGAAAAAAAGGAGTCCTTGGGAATTGACAAACACACCCGATTGTGGTGCATGACATTACATTAGATATCTGGTATGTAACAAAATATGTAAAAAAAAAAAAATGCAATCTGTAAACAGATTTCTGATCTTAAAAGTTATTTACCTGCACTACTTCATCACGTCATTGTCCCATGGACAGCAGCAGTCTAGCTCCATGACAGAGCGACAATTGAATAGACAAATGACACTCATTACAGAGCCTCATTGTGCGATCATTGCTCAAAGCGAACAAACATTTACTGTGTTTCGTTCCACAACACACAAGGATCTCTGTCTCAAACAGAAAGGGTGAAGGGGAAAAAAGCAAGAGTATACAATTGGTAAACAAACTTCTGAAATGATTGAGTAGGGAGGCCCCACAAACAACGAGTACTCTATGAAGGGCGAGCAGCACTAAACACTGATATGCACATATAGGCCACAAACCGGGGATGAAGTTAATTTGGATCACTATGCCATGGAAGCGGCAATGCTTCTGTGCTAGATTAGGCCCCCCTGGCACTGACCCATCCTATATGTATGAGTACGGACAAAGTCTTAAAGAGACGAAGACAATGCCTTTTGATGTGAGCTTCCACAGTTTAGGTCAAGCTGAATTTCACACTCACTCTTGCAATAGCAGCTCTAACAGGGGCTTAATATTTAACTTATCAAGTGCCTAGCTCAATGTTCAAACTATTATAGAACTGTATTCATCTTGATTGCTAGAAGACAGCCATGCACTGCATACAGCCTGTTACAGTAGAAGGACATCATACATTAATGCCCAACTGGGTGGAACATGTCATTGTACTTATTCTAACATCTCACCAGCACTTTCAACGCATTGGCATAGTATATCAGGAGCCCTCCAGGACACAGTTTATGTTAATTTTTTTTTTGTGTTCCTTTAAGGAAGGACGACACCAGACTTCCTACTTTGGACCTACAGGTATCTGCAAGGCCATGCAAGTTCCTACTTTGTCTGGCTCCCTGAGAGGGATTGAACCACAGAAGCTAAAACGTGTGGTCATTTAACAGCTTACCCAGCAGCTCCATCAATCAGATCTGAAGTGTGCTGCTACAGGAACTGAACTACCTATCCCATAAACACTGCTAGACAGGGGTCTATGGGACAAGATCAGAGCCCATATTACAAAACAAGAGGCTATTGATTGGTGGAGAATGTTCCTTGTGAGGGAGGGGGCTCTCTGCTGTTTCACTGGAACTGGACTAGGAGGAGGACCTTTAAAAAAGTGACATGTTTTTCTCCATACTTACTCAGTGCGTTATCTATATAATAAAACTTTCTGCCTTTAGGTCCCTTTGACTGTAACTAATCAGTCACCCTGCACGTGCTTGGAGTATGCCTTTAAGCCACCATAACTAACGAATGATACAGTATCTTATAGAAACATAATAAGGTATCATTTTTATCTGTAACAAAATCTACATCTGCCACAACGAATGTTAAATCTGAATGGCACATGGTCATTATTACATAGACACAAATTTCCATATAGAATGAGATGCTCGTAGCAGCTGTTTGAAAGCTATACAATCTGGGATTCCTCCTAAATGAACTTGATGGTTACAGTTAAATGTACTAGACCACGGGTAGTCTGGATGTGGGTTACGCCTCTTCTGATGTTTTACCAGCAGTATGTCTGTAAGAGCATTACGGGAGATGTAGGCCACAATATCTGGAGTGCCAAAAGTGGATTACTCCTGTAGGAGATTTTGGTTACATGGATTAAAAATAAAATCATCAACCTACTCAGAATATTGATTTAATGAAATAATGTAAAACAAGTTTACATCTAAAAAGCTCAACAATTCACTCCATAAGACAAATGGAATGAGTTTATTAAAATGGTGATTATTATGGCTTTAAGTGTGCTTTATGTGTCAATGCAGAGCACAGTCACTCTGGTTATTAGGAAACATAGAAAGCAGGAGAGACCTGAATAAAGACACTGTGCCGACATGCACAGAGCAAGGCATCGCTTTCCCACCCAGCACGGAGATACAATGGAATGGACAGGAGTCCTCGGATATGGAGACAGACAGACAGAGGAGGCATGCTCACTTATACAGAATTCCAAAACAGCAACATGTTAAAAAGTCCTCTGAGAAAACTCAGCATTTAGAGAAATAGAGACATAAACACGTTTAAAATTACAGAGAGAGAGAGAGGGAAAAAAAAAAAAAGTTTCGATCCATAAGTTAAAACAAGAAGGTTCCACTCCAGAGACAGGCAGAATTTTGTGGCAGAGAGGGGTTCGTCAGGCTTTGTGTGTTCATCCTGCTCATTTTCTCTGTGAAGACACTGGCAGATGTCAGCCTGATGTGGCCTCTATTCAGGAGGACCGGCTGTCCAGGGAGTAAAACCGATACATAACCGCAAGGATCACCGAGGCCACTGCTGGAATCAGCCATTTGGCCCAAAAGCTGTAGTGCAAAAAAACACAATAAATAAAACCAATTAAAAAACCACCGTAGTCTATACATCTCACAAACAGAGGCATGTAGGTGTATTGCAGATGTACAGTGCTCCAATTAACTGGATTGCACTTTTTATTTTAGACTCCATAAGCTCCAGGAGACATGGCGTCCAAATGTCCATGCTTATTTTTTATTTTAATATTATACATCCAGCTCTACACGCCTCTTCTTTCTCTCCAAACAATAATCCACTTCGTATCCTAAATTCAACATATGTGTCACCTGTAAGAGGTGTCATGTAAATGGCGGAAGCTTGAATACAATGTATGCTGTGTTAGGAGGTGTATGCAGTATATAAGGAGTGCCTGTGTTAGTACCAGTTACCTGGGTGAACTTGATGCAGGATTATCCTAGAATGGAGACAAGAGCAGAGAAATTACATTAATCTAACGTAGAACATGTGCAAAACAATAAAAGCTGCCTCTCACCACAGGTTTAGTCAAAGACAGTGAAGAGTTAGTGTGAGACAAAGTTTTAACAGTAGAAAGATCAGTGGGAACATTCCATTGGTTTCCATGGTGATGGTTTCAGCTGTAGAGCAATCAGCACGAACATTCTATTGGTTTCCATGGTGATGGTTTCAGCTGTAGAGCAATCAGCACGAACATTCTATTGGTTTCCATGGTGATAGAATTTCCCCCTAGAATAGTTCTTGTTAAAGCACAAGTGCTCATTTTAAAATGAGAACTCAACTGAGTGTCAGTACATCTAGGTGTAGGTGTACGTGCACACACAACCCTGGGAAAGAAAGAAAAAACAGCCCTGGGCAAATATCTGCCCAGAAAAGAAGAAAAAGGCAAAACACTACTAAGAAAACAAACAGTAATTAAAAGAACTTCTAATTAGAGGAGTCGGAAATCACATTTAATCTGTGTTGGCAAACAGCCCGTATTACAGAGCTATGTTGGCTCGATGGGCTGATTTATTGCCTATATTCCAGGTCGAGGGGAAGAGATCATTTCGAGAGTATCACTACAGCCTCGTACGCACACACCAGTATTTAGTCAGAGCACTGCTAAACTATGGAGCAATCTGACAAACTGATCATTAAAACCTGAAGCACATGCAGTACACGTTTCATGCAATGTCAAAACTAAACAGCTTCTGTCATTTCACAGCCGGCCAGTTTAAGGTTTGGCTCTTTAATTAAAGGAACACTATAGGGTAAGGAACACAAACATGTATTCCTGAGCTCAGTGTTAAAACCACCATTTAGGTGGCATGTACCCCCGTAGAAGGGGTTAAAACCTACCTTAATTCCAGCGCTGCGCAGGTCTGCCAGTCCTGGAACCGACCAGTGTCCTTGCGGACATCAGAATGTATTATTTTTAAGCCAATCCCATAGGGAAATTATTGGATTAGCCGAAATCGGCAAGAAGGTGGGGCCAGACATTGGTTTGGCCAATCAGCAGCACCTCCTCCTAGAAATGCATTGAATCAATGCATCTCTACAAGGAAAGTTCAGTGTCTGCATGCAGGGGTTAGAGACACTGAATGTCAGTCACACTGCGCAGCACTGCCCCAGGAAGCACCTCTAGCAGCCATCTGAGGAGTAGCCAGTGGAGGTATCCCTAGCCTGTAAGGGAAACACTGCATTTTCTCTGTTGGCACTTCGTACTGGTAACAAACATAACCTGCTTGTTCACTTGCATGCAGCGTCTGAGAGCGCCTGCCCAAATAACTGGTCAATGGAAATTGGTTCCCTTCCTCTGTAATGTAAACCCTCCGAGCCCTGGATTCAATGCTTCTCGATCAGAAGAATCCGATTGGTTGGCAGCTGTGCACCCAAGGTCCAATGATGCTGCTGTATGAGAAGTATTTGATTGAACCTTGGATAGTGAATGGGTGACACTGTGTGATGTCAAAGAGGGTGTGGTGATGGTGGGGACCAAGGAAATGATACATTAGGAAATTTAACAAAGAAACAAGCTTTAAAAAATGATCGAGAAACCATTTAAGACACATAGCACCAAATACCATCTGCAACTGGATCTCTTATTGGTGTTGGTAGATACAATTTCTCTATGATTGGCCCCATCGAACTCACAGCTGTTATGCCATTCAAAATGTTAGTCCTTTATAAAACTAAGGGAAAGTTTAACCAACCTTTTTAACTTGTTTGTTGCAGTCGTCCTGTAAAAACACAAGCACAAAAAAAAAAAGTTTTAAATAAATAAATAAATGTACAGATAAGTAAAATCCTGTCAAGAAACGTTACTGTCAATCTGGGAATCAAACCTTCAAAATACAAGTTTTTAATTCTAATGTTAGATTTTCTTCCTGTAGCTTAATACTTAGGTCTTACTTTAAAAGTCAAAAATAAATAAGATTTACTCAACATTTAGCCCTTGCAGGTTTTGACGTGGCTGCCACTCTGCCGATTGCGGAGATCTACAGTAAATTTGCACTCAGCTATTCCATTGCTTCACAGAGAACCATTTGGGGCCTACTATACACGTACACCAATCGCTGAGCTGGACCAATCAACATCTATTGAAATGGATCATACCAAAGGAGTGTTCAGCGTCTTCATGGTGGGTTGAAAGGAGTCTCTGATAGCGGAGTGACAGCTCAATGTAAACACAGCCTTTTCACAGAAAAGAGAATGTTTATAAAAAGTCTGTTCTGGGGACAAGCTGCTTTTACTTTAGCTGTTTTGTTTTTGTTTTATTTTCACATCCTGGCATCAAATGCAAAGTATCCAGTGATTCCCTGTGTTGTGATTACACATAACTGGTGCAGGATCTATCAGGAGATAATTCTCAACAAGTATGAACATGCGGTGTGTTAAGGTGATGGTGGGACCCACTTATCCAGAACCGCTGTAGAAGTCAGTAAAAAAAAAAAATGTCATCACCCCCTGTGAAGATATGTACAGCTTTTAGGGGTGAGTACGTCAACACCAGCATTATTCCTATGCCCACATCCTCATCAGGCCCCAGCAGTCTATAATGCAGAGTACAGGCTTACCGGATGCAAGTCACCTATATAATACTGTTTCAGCATCTCCTTTGCATCAAGAGAGTGGCCCACATCCTCAAAGGACTCGGTGGCATCAGCGCCAGCTTGTTCGAACAGGACCTCCTCCCCGCCGGGGTGCTATGGGAACAAAGAACAGCAAATCAAGAACTGAGAGACAAGACGGGAAAATATTGTTGTCAGTAACACAGTGCTAGTAGGGTGAATTGTAATCGGTAAAAGGACACCAAATGTATACAACTGATTCTAAGCAGAAGTGATCAGTTTAGCTTTAATTCTCCATTTAACTTCTAATATATATAACGGGATAGATGAGAAGAAAGCCCAGATTGAAGGTTTGTCTGCATAGTTCCATTATCAGAAGATTATACGCATTGGGACGTCACAGAGGATTTCACCTGCGTCTCTTAGAACTAAAAACAGTTTGCTACTAAAATCCCCACAGATAAGACATCACGCATGGGAGCCAGAGGCAGCCGAGTACATTCTGTGTGTTCCTCTGGGCGCTTAAAAATCTAGTTCGACTGGTTCAGCCATTTACGTTCTGTGGGCACCTTTTAGAGGCAGAAAAATCAAGTAACTCTGTTCCTCTTATTGAGGAGTTCCACCAGGTTTATTACATGAATTACAGGACTACAATAGCAAGGGGATAACTATAGAAGATTTTGATTTAATGGACTATAAGTGCATGTCTATGCAGTGTGTATAATTATATATATATACACACACACACACACACACACACATATATACACACACACACACACACACACACACACAAGCAATTCCATTATAATCATCAATGAACATAACAGAACACAAAATAGAGCCAAAGTTGCCCTTTCCAGAAGACAAGTTGGGGGTAGTCCAGATACCAAGTTTGCCAATGGTTGTACGAATGATCAGGGATGCGGTGGAGATGGATAAATGTATGAGCTTGGTTCATGACACCGCCAAACACTGCCATAAGATCTGGGACCTTTGGTTGGCCGGCTGTAATCTAATAATTCTTGGATCTCTTCTTTTTCCTCACACTTACTACAGGAGCTGCCATCTTTTATTTCATCTCCTACTTTGTTCTCTACTTTTCGCTTTCCTTCTTTTCTCCTCTTTTCTAGGCTTCTAGTTCTTTATGGAGTCACATTTATTTCTGACTTGGTTTAGTTCGGTGTATTAGGTTTTATTGATCTAGTTTTGCATATAGCCTGTATATCCAGCTTGTTTTATCTGCTCCTCACATACCAACAAAGGGTTACTCCAGGCATCAAACCACTGCAGCCTGTTGGTCTCCTGTAAGGCTGGTTGCGGCATGTTAAGCTGAGTACCTGCCAGCCATTCAGTGGCCGAGAGTGTCAGCTGACTATGATTGCTGTTCTCTGCACAGACATGTGCACAGAATTGACACTAATCAACCCGGTGTTCTATACTGACAGCACTTCTGGTGCACCCGCGTCACCAGAAGTGAGGCAAAATTAGCTGGGAGTATGCGCGCTAGTAGACTTCAGATGGAGGCTCCGCGCGCGCATGCCTGCCGTCTGTGATCACATGCGATCAGCTGTGCAACTAATCTGGTGGGTGTACTATGCATGTTCGGGCACATCTATCAGATATAGATATTCGACGGATGTACTGCGCATGCGCGCGGCCCTTTCATCAGATTTCTGTACCAGAGCTTTCACTGTGTAGTAACATACACAGTGTAGGCTAATGTGGTGTTAAATAAGAGAGATGCAGGGTTAATAGGGGTGACAAAAAAAAAAAAAAAAGGGATGGGGAGTGTAGCAGAATGGACCCTGCTATCCTATTTATACCAGCTCTGGGCTGTCCGTACCCCCTTGTTTTCCCCTTTCTTTGACCCCCTGTGTGAGAAAGTAACCCTAACTGTGCGAGACTTACTCCCCTGGCTTTGTTACCTATGTTTTCCCCTATTTCGCCTGGCCGTTCATCAAAATTCATTCTCTTAAATGGTTCCCACGGTTTTGTACAACAACCGAACATACTACCGAATGGCAGACCACCCAGCTGTGGAGTGTGCCGCTCATTAACTCAGGTCACACCTCCACAAACTGCAACCACACGAACGTTCTAAGCGGTCGGCTGGGTGGTCATTGTTCGTATAGACGAACACGTGGTGGCGGCGGCCATCTTGGGATTCGAACAAAGACAGTGGTGTTTGGTTGTCGAGTGCATGGAACAAAAACAAAAAAATAAAAATCGGACACTCGATGGCGTGAACACCGCTAGGACTTCCACCTCCATCGAAGTTCACCTAACAGTGCACGAACAGAGCGCTATTCAGTAAAAACAAACAATCTACCGAACAGGATACATATAATAAATTAAAGGTATGCACGAACGGATCCGTTTGTGCAATTTACACATTATGTGACTAAGAAAATAGATCGGCTGTACAGCCTAATTCTCTTGAACTCTTTTGGGCATGAAATCAAGCATGCGATTGGTCAAATGTGAACCCCTGCTCTGATCTGGGTGATTTTCAGATATGTTGTTCACCCAGATCAGAGCTATCCAGGGATGTGCCATTTATGTAGGTATGTAATGTTTTGGGGGTACTCCTAGAAAATGTGTGTAGTTTTTCCTGCCTGGAGATAACAGAGTTATTACATTATCTACCAGGCAGAGGGGAAGGCTTGTACAAACTGTATGGGAGTGTCTCCATGTATAACCCTGTTTCATTGGTCTGTGAACTTTGTATCTCGTTGCCCCACAAGGTCCACCTGGGTAGTAACCTTGTGGGGAAAAATAAATAAATTATTTAATTAATTTAAAAAAAAAAAAAAATCACATAAAAGGCAGTGTGCTAGCATTAAACCTTCAGTTATTCCCCATAAACTGTGTGTCATCCAGTTACTGGGGAGGTGTTGGGAGAATCTGTATTGCTTCGCTGTATTTAGCTGTTCCTGTGGATTATCTTCCTTGTTCCGGAGTCATCTTGGAGAAAACCAGCAGAGAAAGGTACCTGCTAGACTAGCGCTCTGCAATATTTACCTTGCAGGGCTAACTCCTCCTCTAGTGATTGTCTACTAGACAGCCACTAGAGGGCACTTCCAGGTTTATAGCACACATTTCGTGTGCTATAGCATCGCTGGATGTCCTCACGCTATGTGAGGACCTCCAGCGTCGCTGAAATCCCCATAGGAAAGCATTGAAATCTTTTTTCAATGCTTTCCTATGGGGAGAGCTAATGCGTGTGCTAATGTGGCGGCGGCAGCACATGCGCAATAGGTCTCCCCCACCGGATGACATCGGCAGGGGAGGAGCATGGGCGGACCCTGAACCAGCGCAGAGGGACATTGGCGCTGGATACAGGCAAGTCACTGAATTGGTTTTAACCCCTTCAGCAACTTGGGATGGGAGGCCGGGAGGGAGAGGGGACCTGCAGTGCCTTTAAGAGTCCCTTTAAGGACTGAGCCAAAATGTACACATTGTGATCAAAAAATGTTAACAAAAACTTGAATTTGACGATATGTCTGTTCAGGCGTAATTCGCCTCTTTCATATTATGTGCAACCATACTTATTATATATCATTTTATTCAGGGGAAATAGGGCTTTCATTTAACATCAAATATTTAGGTATGAAACATAATTTAACATGAATAAAATATAAAAAAAATATGGGAGAATATAAGAATTTTAAAAAACTTTTAGTTCTACGTGAAATTCTAACTGTGAATGTCATAATACTGTTGGCTTTTACTGCAATAAAATACACATATTTGTATTCAGCGATGTCGCATGTGTAAAACATTACCCCCTATGTACAGGTTTTATGGTGTTTTGGGAAGTTACAGGGTCAAATACAGCATGTTAAATTTTTATGTTTTTTCACTTTGAAATTCGCCAGATTGCTTACGTTGCCTTTGAGACCGTATGGTAGCCCAGGAATGAGAATTTCCCCCATGATGGCATACCATTTGCAAAAGTAGACAACCCAAGGTATTGCAAATGGGGTATGTCCAGTCTTTTTTAGTAGCCACTTGGTCACAAACACTGGCCAAAGTTAGTGTTAATATTTGTTTGTGTGTGAAAAATGCAGAAAACTAATTTGAATGCCAATTTTGACCAGTGTTTGTGACTAAGTCGCTACTGAAAAAGACTGGACATTCAAGCCTTATATTTGACTTTGTAACTTTTGAAAACACCATAAAACCTGTACATGAGGGGTACTGTAATACTCTGGAGACTTCGCTGAATACAAATATTCGTGTTTCAAAACAGTAAATGTATCACAACAATTATATCGTCCGTGTAAGTGCCATTTGTGTGTGAAAATTTTTTAAAAAAATGCCAATTTCACTTATGATATCATCGTTGTAATACATTTTACTGTTTTGAAACACTAATTTGTGTTCAGCGAAGTCTTCCGAGTAAAACAGTACCCCCCATGTACGGGGTTTATGGTGTCTTGGAAAGTTACAGGGTTAAAATATAGTGCTCGGGGGGCAGGGCCTGACTGCCATGGCGGAGAGTGGCATCTTGCTTGAGCTCCTCTCCTACACGGGCAATAGTAGCAAGTTTCAGCTGAGAATACCACAAATTTACCGACTCACCTACATCCCGACCTGCTTGCAGCACACAGCAGAGGTTGGAAACAGAACAGAGGCCCACTGGCAGCAAACACGAATACATGCGGCCTAGAGCGCGACGGACGGGAGAGGCGGCCAATCTCCCTGACCAGAGCGGTTCAACAGCCCTGATCATGAAAGCGCCCCGTTCTCATTCCCATCCCCCCCCTTTCCACCCCCGGACCGGCGGGGGATATCCTGGTCCACCCGTGGGAGACTCACCATTTTAGGACCTTAGCAGTGGTCCTAAAATGGCGACGCAACAGGCTCTCACCTCGCCAACGAAAACAGGGACGGAACACAACCCGATCGGGGGTACCCAGTTGCAGAGACTAGGCAGATTTGACATTGGCTGATCCCGGGTCCTACGGGTCACGGGGACGGACCCTGAACCTCTACACCATTACTTGGACTGGGTTCGTTACAAGCAGCTTAAGAACACTGACTTGCCTGACTTATTTTTGGTTGTTTACTTTCATTTTTACATATGCACCCTAGGCATTACTCACCCCCGATGCAGCACCACAGTGACCCGGTTGATTTCCTCCTTGTCTCCCATCCCACACAACTAGATAATCACTCACACAGGCTAGGGATCATATTCCTAACAACTGCTAGATATTCACAACAAACTAGCACTGTACTCTGATGTCCACATACACCCTCTATATACCAGTGAAGTATCTAACTGGCCTGATCGTTGAGTCTCCCACCATCACCATCATCACATTATCTAGCAGGCTCTCAATCACTTAAATCTAGCTTGGTACATCATCTTGTATTTGTATTACAGAAATGTGCAATGTTCTCTCACAACATTTTCAGCTATGCTGCGACATAGACCACTGAATATCATTCTCAAAATGTCTTACTAATCCTTTATCTATCACAAAGCACGCAAAAAAAAGAATTAAAAAAAATTGAAATAAAAAATAAAATATAGTGCTAGGAAATTAAATTCCCTGGACTTTTAGCCTGGGTTGTAAGGCAGGTCCCACAAATTGTAATGAATAAAATGATCCAGTTATGTAGAAATTATATATACACATACATACATACACACACACACACGCACGTATAAGTTCTACGTGTATTTTGATATCAATAAATAAATTAATTTTAAAATAGTTAGAACAAAATTACACATATATTTTTTATTATAATTTACTTTTTTACGCATTTACATATACATATATGAATGATCTGAGTATTTATAATGTAATTTTAAATGGTTTTAATTTATTTATTTATTTTTTACAGACAGCAGGTGGGAGTACCTGTCATTACAAGCACTCCCCCTGCTGGCAAGGACCTTGCGATCACATGGCATAGGGGGGCAGAAACCGATAGAGTGGGACTCCCTGTGCTCCTGGAAAAGTACCGTGGACGGCAGGGACGTGCTATGCCGCCCGCCGACATTTAGAGCCGGTTCCCTAAGGATGGCATAGCACACCCGCCGTCTTTAAGGGGTTAAAGAAAGGTAAGTTCGGCATGACAGTGCCGCTTTAATGACGCCCAAATGACGCTGCAGGAGGTGGAGCTACATCCCTGGCAGCAGAGGGGTGAATCTACGTGTGTGCAGCGTTTCAAAGTGAAACACTGCCGATACAGACTACAGGCACCAGGACCACATCAGTAAATTAAAGTGGTCATGGTGCTTGGACTAACCCTTTAGACTCCGGTATCTTCATTGGTGAATGTGTAGACCATAATTTATGCAGCCAAGTACACGTCACTGTACATTCCAATGACAGGTGCCATTTTCTTAACGGATCTCCCCAAACGTTTGAAATATTGTACGACAATAGTCCGCAACCGAAAAAAAACATACAATTATTTTTCTGTAAAGGTCATGCTAAAATAAAGAAATACTAAAAAAAAAATACTGAATGTTAAAAGAAATGAAAAAAGTTTATAAATAATATGCATAAACAACAGCTGCTAAACTATATTAAAAAAAAACAAAAACAAAAAAAAAACACACAAACAGGAAAGAAATCCCAAAACACAACGTCTCCCTGTGTTATAAAACCAGTGTTTGAATTGAAGATTGATGGAACCTGTTGCTATATTGTAGCAGTAAGGCACAGCGTGGATTGAAGATCAATTAAAGTGACATGTAATCCAGAGCAGCACGCAATGACAAACCATAAATAAAGGAATCTGTACACACAGGGCACCACACCCTAATAATGGGACAACGATTTTCCCAGGGAGACGCACACCAAAGGACGCAGCTAGGCATCAGGCACAGCCAACGAGCGAGGAGGGCTGGGTTTAATAATGTCATTACTTAAATATCATGGATTCTCTCTCACAAACAAGCTAGAGTCATACAAACATTATATAGGGGCACTGCAAAATGAACTTTTCACCCTTCCCAAATCATTATAGGCTTCAGATCCTTGGGCAATTTATCATGTCGTATGTTAAATAAAACAAGAGTTAAAAAAAAGTTACTGAGAGAACAGGATGCCAGACAGCACCCCCTTGTGGTTAGAGATAGAATTTCAAAGTGTATGTCAGTTGATGTAACATAACATGTGGCAGTTTATGATAGAAAATCGTTTTTTTACCATCATCTTATAAAAATTACACATGACCCATACAAACACCTCACTAATGACAAGTGCTCACCCACTGCCACCAATTGAATGGAAAGGATTCTCTGCAGGAGAGAATTTTAACCCCTTAAGGACACATGACATGTGTGACAAGTCATGATTCCCTTTTATTCCAGAAGTTTGGTCCTTAAGGGGACCCCTCAAATTGTTTGAACCCCTCACTTTTCAAACCACAGAACCAGCCTGCCTCCCGGGCCAGATATATCTGCAAAGCTACAAGTCTTCACTGCTGCCAGTGCGGATAACAAGCACGTAAAAGGGGAACTGTACGGCCCAGAAATTCCATTTATACATCATGCTAGCAGCTTTACAAGCAAATGTATAGATCGGGAGAAAAACATTTAAAAATAGGATTTTTCTCCCACCTGTCAAGCAATTCTTTTGCATGGAGTCTTCGCCAAAGAATAAAGGAGAACAGAGACCTCCCACAGGCTGTTATTCTGCTCTCCATCCATAGCAACCCCGGCACATGAGCTGTGGTTACTATGGTACCCCCCCAGTCAGTGCTGCAAGTGCTGTCTAGGTACAATAGGAAAGAACTGAATGCCGCATGCTGGTAACGAAGGCGAGGTTTGAACTGCGTGAAGAGTGGGGGGCGGACAGAAGTGTAGCAGCCACCTCTGAATAAATTGCTAATCGGGAGCGGAGGGTCCGTTAACATGACCTCTAATGCTTGAAAAGCCAGGAAGGAGCTACATAGCAACACAGATGGCAGTCCTCCACCACCACGCAAAACGAACATAAAGGAACTGAGAAACTAAACTAGGGGTGGATGGTTTACAAAAACCAACCCCCTCACCATAGCAAATCAGGATAAACAAGGCTTTATTTAAAAAAAAATAAATAAATAAAAAAAAAGTTACTTGCGCACTATCCCAAGTTGCACATTTAAAATAACTGGAGGGCTGGTGTGTACTATAATGATTGCTGCTGCCCAAGAGTAGATGGAGTTTAAATGCAGGGTTTATGTTTGTATAACAGAGCCATATTACAGTGCTGCACACCCCATGTGTTTCCTATTAAGGGTTTATAAAAAAATACCCCACTCGTTTCCTGAAGCTGAAGGAAGCAAGATGGATTATTAGTGTAGGGCTCACCTAAGAGATTTGCCTTGACGTGGCACGTGAGCTTACACTTTAATGGCCATTGGAGTGATACTTCGTTATTTAAATGTGCATATTTGGGATAGTGCGCAATTAACTTTTTCCATGTTTCCATCAAGTTGAGCCTTTGTCACATATGTTTATTGTTCATCCAAAAGAATAAAAAAAATAAAGTCCGATCTCTCCTTGGATCTTGAGTTGCTGATAGTTTTTCCCTTTTTGGAGATTGTGGAAAAAACGGGGGAAATAAATAAATAAATAAAATCTTTTGAATTTGCAGCAGCTAGAAGGAAGGGTGATGGTTTGGTGGGACAGTAAGGGTTTGGTGAAAGTTTCTTGACATGCACTAGTGGGAATGCCAACAAGCGAGCAGGGTGGTAACCTTGCACATATTAAGGATTGCGTTAATGGGCTTCATCCCTTAGTTATAATCATATCATGTAATTATCATTAGTCACCTGTCAAAGTCTCACAGGAGGAGGATTGATCAGTGCGTCTCCTTATTACAAAAGAGGACACTAGCTATAAATAGAAAAATCTGCCGGCTGAGCGCTTTAGGCACACTGACTGCCAGATGTAAACATTACCGTTTCTCGCAGTGCAGAGACATTGTCTAAGCAGTGGGACCACTAAAGTAAGCCATCATGGTTTTTGTGCATACAGAGTTCCTCTAAATTGTATTTTTACAGATGTTGGAAGTTGGGAGAGCAGAAGACATTAAAGTCCTACATTGGCCCAATTATCTGAGGTTTGGTTTGCAAAACACATTACCAAGTTTAAATATTAAGATAATTACATTTTATTATTGTAGGTCATCCAGTGTCACTAAATCCCAGGACATCATTAGTAAAATGTGATAAATTAAAAAATAAGATCACCGTCGTTTACTGGGATTTATGCACAGCTATCTATGCACAGGTCTTACACCTGTCCGCTAATCCAATTTACTGTTTACAGAGCAAACACAAATCAAAAGGAGCAAAAATGCAGATGCTGGATGAAGGACTGTGCCAACTAATTCCGGGTCACTTGTTTAGTAATGATCCACCTGTGACTCTGATTTCCATTTGCCACCGCAGTGAATGAGGTACAGCTCACTGAAAGCTGGAAGAATATGAAACGGGGCCTGGGATCCTGCAACACAAACGGTCTGACAACAAGAACGTGTACTGCAAACAAACAGACTTTACACTATAGCTGTCCAGATACTGAGCACAGCGCCGCTGTCATTACAGAACACAATAACTCTCTATAGAAATAGATCAACGTGAACTCTGTCTGTTAGACAAAGTCAGGGCTAGGGCCAAACAAAATAAATTCAACTGCTTTTAGATTAGTCCAATGGCAGCACAATCAAGCAGTGGGAGGGTTAAATTAAAGGTACACTATAGTCACAAAAACAACTCTCTCTTAATAAATATGTTTTGGTGTATAGTTCGTGCCCCTGCAGTCTCACTGCTCAATTCTGACATTTAGGAGTTAAATCACTGTTTATGAACCCTAGTCACACCTCCCTGCATGTGACTTACACAGCCTTCCATAAACACTTCCTGTAAAGAGTCATCTAATGTTTATCCTTCCTCTCTAACCCCTTAGTGACCAGACAGTTTTTCAACTTTCTTACCGTTATGGACCAGGGCTCTTTACATTTCTGCATTTTTTGTGTTTAGCTGTACTCTTACTCATTTACTGTACCCACACATATTATATACAGTTTTTCCTCGCCATTAGAATGGTCTTTCTAAAGATAACATTATTTTCATCATATCATTTACTAAAAACACACCTTTTCTAACTTTGACCCCCAAAATCTGTTACGCATCTACAACCGCAAAAAAACACCCATGATAAATCTTTTCTACATTTTGTCCTGAGTTTAGAAATGCCCAATGTCAACATGTTCTTCGCTTTTTTTTGGAAAGTTATAGGGCAATAAGTACAAGTAGCACTTTGTTATTTCCAAGCCATTTTTATTTTCCAAAATTAACGCAAGTTACATTGTAACACTGATATCTGTCAGGAATCCCAGAATAACCCTTCACATGTATATATTTTTTTTTTTTTTTAAAAGAAGGCAAGCTGAGGTATTAAACTTGGGATATTTTGACTTTTCATGCAACCATATTACCACCAATCTATGCCAAAAAAAATTATAATTAAATAATAGGTGACTTTTTTTTTGACACACATAGCAATTTAAGAATACATGTATAGAGAACTTTAGGAGTTACTGCCAAATAACACCCAAATATGTGTTCAGCAACATCTCCTGAGTACAGCGATACCACCCATTTTTAGGTGTGTTGGGTTCTCTGGGGGCTAAAAGACCTTATTTGGAGGGTGCGCATTCCAGTTTTCCAACTCGGAATTTTCTCAGCTGGTCATCATGCACCCATATCCTATTTGGGACATTTTTGAAGCCGCCAATGTAATTTACCTCCATCAAACCATTTATTTTTGAAAAGTAGACACCCTAGGGTATTTCAAATGGTTGTATTTATCACTTTCCATGCACTAATTCTACCACCAGTCTTTGTCAAAAACTTTTGGGTAGTTATTTTTCACACACATTGTACTTTAGGCATGGATTCTCAGCTCCTGTTATGTATTACTGCCAAACACATCCCAATATGTGTTAAGCAACATTTCCCGAGTACAACGGTGCCCCCAATGTACTGGTTTTATGCAAACTTACAGGGGTCAAATGTAGGGCTTTCTCCTTTTCCCATGTTTGCACATTGAAATTTGCCAGATTGGTTTGCTGGGCCTATGTTGCACAGGAATGAAAATTAACCCTATCATGGCATACCATTTGTAAAAGTAGACAACCCACGGTATTCAAAATGGGGGTATGTCCAGTCTTTTGTAGTAGCCACTTAGTCACAAACACTGGCCAAAATTTGCATTTATATTATTATTTTTTGCATTTTTTCCACATTTTACTGCTCTAAAACACTCATATTTGTGTAGAGTACAACAGAACCCCTCAAGTACAGTTTTTATGGTGATTTGAAAAGTTACAGGGTTAAACATAAGATTTGCCAAATTCTGTTTTTGTAAATTGCTATTTGCCAGATTGGTTATGTTGTCTTTGAGACGGTATGGCAGCCCAGAAATGAAAATTAACCCCACGTGACATAAACTGAACTTTTGCTGGTGATTTCATCGTTGTTATAAGTTTTACTGTTTTAAACACTAATATTTGTGTTCAGCGAAGTCTCCCAAGTATGACAACCCCCCCCTCTCCCCATGTACAGGTGTTTTGGAAAGTTAAAGGGTCAATATAGGGCTTGCCCAATTCAGTTTGATGGGTCTGTGTTGCCTTTCAAGACCATATAGCAGCCCAGGAATGTGAAATAACCCCATCATGGCATACCATTTTCAAATGTAGATAACCCAGGGTATTCCAAATGGGGTAGTTCCAGTCTTTTGTAGTAGCCACTTAGTCCCAAATGCTGGCCAAAGTTAGCGTTTTTATAAAATGTTCCCCCCCCCCCTCTCCAATTTATATATTTATATTTACACACACACACACTTATTTCCCATATATGTATAGTATTAAGCATTTTATAATATACATATGATTTCATTATAAAGTGTGTTTTGAGATATGTATATATGAATTATATATGTATAATGTATTATAAAAAGCTTTATTTTAGAATATATATATATAATTATTATTATTATCCTCGCCATTTATATAGCGCCAACAGATTCCGTAGCGCTTTACAATATTATTAGAGGGGGGATTTATCTATAAATAGGACAATTAAAAAAAACTTACAGCAACGATAGGTTGAAGAGGGCCCTGCTTAAAAGAGCTTACAGTCTAATATAAATATTATATATATATTTTTATTTTTTAAAAACACTTTTTAGCGGCCTGGTGGACTGTCTGACAGTCCTAGACTCCTATTGCAGCGATGTGATCATGCTGATCACATGGCCCTGGAGGGCCAAAACTCCTGCAGGGGGACTGCTGGGGTCTCCGGCAGTCCCGTCCCCCGTCCCCCCCCGACTGTTGCCAACGCGGATCGCCGGTCCAGGTAAGTACAGGGCTCCTATTACTAGGTACGTCCGCGGTCCATAACAGTTTTTGGGACGTACATAGTACGTCCACGGTCATTAAAAATCCATACACACTATATTATTTTATATATATATATATATATATATATATATATATATATATACACACACACATATATATACACATACACATACATACATATATATATATACACACATACACACATACATATACATACACACTGTATTTTGATATAAATATATATTTTAATATCAAAATACAGTTAGAATAAAATTACATATATAAAATAAATTATTTCTAGTTTATTTATTTTTATAATATACACACACACACACACACACACGTGTGTAATTTTACTCTAAGTGTATTTTTATATTAATATATGTATAGTATGACGTTAGAGAGAATATACATACACATTGTATATATTTTTTATTTTATTTTATTTTATTTTTTTTTTATTTTTTTAATGTGGAGCAACCCGGAAGTGATAGCTCCGGGGGGAGCCATCACCTGGTGTTCTCTGGCGGCCCGGCAGTGAGGGGTGTATTGCAAACATCATGGCATCACTGCAATACCATTAGAGTCGCTGGAAGTGATCACTTACAGCGCTCTAATTACCCTGATTTGTCTGCGGTCTTCAAGGGCCGTTTTATGTTGGACGTACCTGATACGTCTTTGGTCACTAAGGGGTTAATTTAGATTTTCTTATCCCCTGCTCTGTTAATAGCTTTCTACACCCTGCAAGAGCCTCCTGTATGTGAGTAAAGTTCAATTTACAGAGCAAGAGATAAAATCGTTTAAAGGAACACTATAGTCACCTAAATTACTTTAGCTAAATAAAGCAGTTTTAGTGTATAGATCATTCCCCTGCAATTTCACTGCTCAATTCACTGTCATTTAGGAGTTAAATCACTTTGTTTCTGTTTATGCAGCCACACCTCCCCTGGCTATGATTGACAGAGCCTGCATGAAAAAAAAAACTGGTTTCACTTTCAAACAGATGTAATTTACCTTAAATAATTGTATCTCAATCTCTAAATTGAACTTTAATCACATACAGGAGGCTCTTGCAGGGTCTAGCAAGCTATTAACATAGCAAGGGATAAGAAAATCTTAATTAAACAGAACTTGCAATAAAGAAAGCCTAAATAGGGCTCTCTTTACAGGAAGTGTTTATGGAAGGCTGTGCAAGTCACATGCAGGGAGGTGTGACTAGGGTTCATAAACAAAGGGATTTAACTCATAAAATGGCAGAGGATTGAGCAGTGAGGCTGCAGGGGCATGTTCTATTCACCAAAACTGCTTCATTAAGCTAAAGTTGTTCAGGTGACTATAGTGTCCCTTTAAGGTAAATTACATCTGATTGAAAGTGAAACCAGTTTTTTTTTTCATGCAGGCTGTGTCAGTCACAGTCAGGGTAGGTGTGATTTAACTCCTAAATGGCAGTGGATTGAGCAGTGAAACCCGAGAAGTATGATCTACACACCAAAACTGCTTCATTAAGCTAAAGTTGTTTAGGCGACTATAGTGTACCTTTAAATAACATGCAAGTAATAGGTAAATATTAAATCATAATGTTTGTGATCATTACATTACATTTGTTCCAAGCATAATATCAGCTGTTTCTTTACTGGATTCTCACAGGATTTGGAACAGATCACAGACTGATTGAAGTATCAGTAGCATGGCTGGGGTCTATCAGGATTTAAAAGGAACATGTCAGAGGTATTTACTGAGTCACTTTAAACCTTTCAGCTTGCGGACATGCATTGTCTGTCTTACTTTATAGGAGAGAGAATGACGGTTTTAGAAAGCTCTCAGGCTGCATCACCCAAGCTGTCCATCAGTCACGCTTTGAGTGCTCGCTCAAGGGGGAAGAGAGGGCTTCTCAGGGAACCAGATATCCTAAGGAGGAGAGGCTCTCACCGCTGGATTAGAGGTAAGTAGTATCTCTTACAGGAAAGAGCCCCGTACAATTGTCAATACTGGGAAATAAAAGGTTTTCTTAACGCTGAAGCCTTACTTTAAAGTTAATGATGATAAACCTATTTATCTGGGAGGCTACGTGAGTCAAGTCTATTAAAATATACCCAGAGGAACAGAACAAAATATAACCAAAGCAGACAGCTCAAGCTTTCTGAAATCACTGACTTACCAGTTACTATAATCACTTATTTCAGGAGTTAAGGAATTTCTACTTTTCCTTATGTATAACCTGAAAGTTTACACTCATTGGCAGTCTTCCCCTTCCAACTATCGTCACATATCCCAGCTTCCTTTTTCCTCAAAACCTCTAGAAAGACTTGTATGACTCACTTCCTAAATTCCATCTCCCTCCTCAATCTGGCTTTCGCCCTCTCCACGCTACTGAGACTGCTCTTATCAAAGTTACAGATGACCTAATCGCAGCTAAATCCAAAGGCCCCTACTCCACACTAATTCTTCTTGACATCTGTGCTACCTTTGACACTGTTGATCATGCTCTCCTTCTTCAAACTCTTCAATCCCTCGGCCTCTGTGACTCTGTCCTCTCGTGGTTCTCCTATCTCTCTCTCTCAATGTTCGTTTAGTGTCTCCTTTTGCTATGACACCTCCTCCTCTCGTCCTGTCTAGGTTGGAGTCCCCCAAGGCTCTGTCCTTGGTCCCCTTCTGTTCTCTCTTTACACTGCCTCTCTTGGCAACTCATGAACTCTTTTGGATTCCGCTACCATCTGAATGCCGACGACACCCAGATATATCTCTCCTCCCCGGACCTCTCCCCTGTGGTCCTGCAACGTGTCACTGCTTGCCTTTTTTCTATTTCTGAAACTCAATCGCTCTAAAACAGAACTTCTTATTTTCCCCCTCATAATGCTGATCCTCCTCCTCCCTGCATGTTTATGGTGCTTGCATCAGTCCATCCTTGCAAGCTCATTGTCTTGGTGTTATCTTTCATCCTGGCCTCATCTTTGCCCCCCATCCAGTATGTTGCTAAAACTGGTCAATTCCACCTTAAAAATATAGCCCACATCCACCCCTTTCTCACAGAAGATGTTGCCAAGGAGCTAGTTCATGCTCTGGTAATCTATTACATGGTTTACTGTAATTCTCTCCTAGTTGGTCTCCCCAAAAGCCGAACTGCCCCACTACAAAAATCGGTAATGAATGCTGCCACCAGGCTGATCTTTCTTACCAGTTGCTCCTCCCATACCTCACCCCTCTGTCGTTCATTACACTGGCTTCCTGTATCATAAAGATGTCAATTCCAAATACTAATCCTTACCTATACAGCGCTAACCAACTGTAGCCTTACACTTCTTCCCTGATTCATAGATTTGCCACTTCTTGTTCTCTCCGCTTTACTGGTGACCTTCTCCTGTCACCTGCTCGCACCCTCACTGCTAACTCGTGCTTGCAGGACTTCTCGCGTGCGGCTCCCTTCTTTTGGAACAGCCTACCTACCCCCATCAGACTCTCCCCTAGTCTTCAATGGTTTGAGAAGTCACTCAAAAAACATCTGTTCAGAAATGCTTATGATCTCCCAGAGTAACTTATCTATACCGATCCAAATCTGTCTCTTGCTCTCCTGAAGAGCCACACTCCACCCTGTTTGGTGGCTGTCACCCTTGCTGTCCTGTTGTGTATTTGTACCCCACCTCCTCTAGACTGTAAGCTCGTTTGAGCAGGGTCCTCATCTACCTATTGTTCCTGTGTAATTGTCTCACGTATTGAAAAATCCCCCCCCCCCCTCATAATATTCTAAAGTGCTGAAGAATATGTTGGCGCTATATAAATACCAATAATAATAATAATAATAATAATCTATCCTGATGTGTTTAATTTACAGGTAACATATTAGCATGAACACAATGTTTAAATGCTAGAATTTAAAACATGCCTTGACAGTAACTCCCATGATTTTCAGCCAGGCAAAACATGTGCAAGAGTGACGGGAGTTAAAATCCACTTAGTGTTTAACTCCTATCACTCTCAGACAATTTGCATGGCTAAGAATCCTGAAAGCTAGAGTCCATGGCATATTAAAGGTAGGTATAATCTAAACATAAGTAAAGCCCCAATCTTTATTTATCTCCGACTATGCACCAACCCCAACCCGAGTCCTTCAGCTGATCTCAGTACTGTGTGATCACAGTATGACAGGGAGATGTCCCTTTCCTGCTGCAGCTCCTGCATGTTGTCCCTTTGTGAGCCCCACTGGGAAGCATGCAAAGCCCCACCACTTTTGTCAGAGACACTTGTAAAGAATTTCCTTATTTTAACTTTCCCCATTTCACGGAATCCAATCTGTTCTCCCTTTAGTTCAGTGTTTTAAACTACTGAACACTGACCACCCCCCGGGCTCTTTAACTTCAAAGGAATCGGTGGCGATTTGACTACACTACAGGGATTTGAGCGCTATTTGGACAGCGTAATGCGCTCAGATCCAGGCTATCTAGGCATATAATAAAACATATATCTAATAAACATAAGATATATTACTAATTGTATTGGCACATATAGTATTAATATAATCTAAAATGCTGGGAAAATTCAGAGAAATAAATTGTTGGATAGTTGCTCTGTATAAAAGTCCAAATGATAAATGCACAAGGAATCAGTCCAAATAAAAAACATATAATTATAGCACATATGTATCATAGATAACATCTGACCTGCTAGGATATCCTTTACAGGATCAAGCGAGGTTTATATGAATTCAATTTACATTCATGTAAGAAGGTCTTAAAATAAAAATAGAAAATAAAATTAAAATAAAAAATATTTTTTTTATTTCTATTTTTTTTTTTTTTTAATCAAACCTAGGCGGTGCGGAGGCGATTCAGGCTACATTGCTTGGCAGGGAGGACAGGCATGCGGAGCTGTGGCAGCCTCGGTTCACGTTCGTGTCCCGTGACAGATAGGACACGATAGAGCGAGCGGGAGAGCATATGGGGGGGGTGGGCCCCGCGGGTCGTGGCCAGGGCTGCTTGCCTCACTCTACCCTACCCTGCCTCTTGTTAGGCTAGGGGGCAAACCTTCTATTCCTTCTAACTCTTCTCCCTTTTCATATCCTTCACATTCCTCTCATCCTTCTAACCCTTTTCTCTTCTCTACTACGCTACCTCTGATATTCGCCTACACATTTTACACACGAACGAGCTCACAGACAAGACAATCTCGTGTTCATGTAGAGAGCCTACACCCTGGCTGGGACCAGTCAGAGAACACACGGACATTGGGCACAATACTATAAAGTGCTGCTTGTTGCCCCATGTACATATGTTTGAAATATCTGGACTCTCCCAGCCTGGTGAGGCATTGTATGTTAATCAATATAGTGAATATGTGTGTCCTTTGTCGGTTGTGACTATTGAGGACCTGCGAGTCCTTACTGTTGCCAATAATTGTACTGATTACTGCCACATCTAACTTCTTGACTCTTCAATAAAACAGATTTACAAAAAAAAAAAAAATCAAACCTAGGCTTGTTTCTTATCGCAAACCAACAGCCTAATTGATAGTCCAAAACAGCAATCTGGGCCAGCTGCCAAGAAAATGCAACTGTAGCAGTCGGAATGAATATTAAAATGTTGCGTGTTGGTACCCAATTGATACTTTTAAAAAGTGTCCATCTATGTCAAAATGACTTATAGAAATTTATATTCTTTAAAACATAAACGTTATTTACATCAAAATAATGATGATGATAATACTAAATGGTTCAAATGAACCATAAAATATTGGGTAAAAAATATTCCACAAGGATATATACCAGAATGAGAGAAGATAAAAAGATGATATAACCTGAACAGTTCGTCTGGATGGCTGAGGATTGTGATATTCCCCTTCCAAGTTGATTCTGCAGCAACCGGTGAGGACGGCATCCGCGTTCTTTGGAACTTCCCCTCTGACCTCACATCAAGAGGTGAGCCCCCAGAATGACGTCGTGTTGCAAACGAGGACGTCTGTAACTTGCCAGGAATCCGTCTGTGTGGATTTCACAGCCTTACGCGTTTCATAGGGTACTGCCCTATTTCATCAGAGGCATGTCCTAACCTTAGTCCATATTGGTGTATATATACCCAATGTCATGCAAGTCATCAATTTGCTTTATAATTGTGTAAGAAATCCATATTCAAAATAAAAATAAACCTATAGAAAAAATTATACTTAATACATGGACACATAAAAATTATGAAAATACAAATCAAAATGAAAATAAAAGATACAAATAATTAAGTAAAAGACCCAACTTAATAAATCTCAAATATACATCTCATATATGCAAAGTAAAAACCAACAAAACAAAAATAAGTGCATTATTCATATTTTCAATACTTATTAGATCAAAAGATCTCGGACCTTGATATCAAAGCAGCAGTTGTAAAATTTAAATTTCTTGTTTAAGTGCCATGATTTAAAATGATGAAAGATAGAATAAATATAATACAATACTACTTAGTATATGCAAGGATAACAAGAATATTTAGTGAGAAACCAAAGACGATGTATAAAATAAGAGATGTAAATGTGCTCAAAACTTTCTTTTTATAAAAGTTGCTATTTAAATTCTGCAATAAAAGGGGAGGAAGGAAGCTTTAAAAATATCAGTGTCAGATAATTTGTACCAATGAAACAGTTTAATATACTCACAATGAATCATAATAGAAATAATAGTAATAATTTTTTTTAAAGATTTTTTTAAAAGATATAAAAAGCACACTCTAAAAAGATGTGCGATATAAAAATATATATAAAAACGTTATATTTATATATTTAATTTCAAGGGTATTGGTACAAGGGTATTGAGAGTGAGAGAGCTTCTTTTTGATCTAAATTCTTTTCTAAATTCCCACCTCTCCAGTTAGTTTCTACCTTTTCTATTGCCATAAACCCTAGGCCTCTTGGGTTTCCACCATGAAATTCTTTAAAGTGCCTATATAAATTGTGGGTCAATAAGCCTTTCCTCACATTCTGTATATGTTCTGAAATTCTCGTCTTGAGTTGTCTTTTCGTCCTCTCTACATATTGTTTAAGACATGGGCATGTGACTAAATATATTACCCCAGAGGTGTTGCAATTCATGTTAGATCTAATCTTATATTCTTTCCCATCATCCAGAGATGTGAATGTCACTCTTCTTTTTTCTTGTTGAGGATCATTTTTGCATCCTTGACATATTGAGAAACCTTTATTAGACATTTCCTTCTGATTTTGGAAAGTGGACTTTGAGGTTGGTGCCAGCATCAGTTTTAAATTGGGTACCTTAGTAAAAATAATCTGGGGTTTATCTGATATAATTTCAGACAGATTGGGATCACTGTGGCAAACCTAGCCACTTGGACTAAACAGAGACAATATGTTTTTAAGGGTTGCCTGTATCTTTAATACCATTGTGTATGTGCCTGGTTGTAATCTGCTGTATCCTGTATGCTGTATTGGCTATCTGCCGAAAGCAGATAGTCATTTTCTATTTCGTTTCACGAACGGCACCTTTGCGAGCCGTTCGTGAACCGAATGAACCTTCTTTCAATAGCCCACACACTAAGGGACGTGTGTTTTTAAAAAAATATTTTGTACCGTTGAAGCCTGATTGTTGTATTGTGTGATGAATACTGGTGTCTGATCCTGTCTTCTTTGTGTTTTCACCTTATTCTGTAAGGTCTCCTCTCTAGGAATATTTATGGCTCTTGTTAGGGCTTTATCTAAAAGTGGAATTGGATATCCTTTTGTTACAAACCTCTGTTTCATTTCATCCATTTGTTGATTGCATACTTCCAACTGCGAACAGTTTCTTTTTATTCTGCTAAATTGACTTTGGGGAATATTTTTAAGCCATGTAGATTTGTGATGGCTATCAAATGGTATGAAACTATTACAGTCTACACTCTTTTTGTATGCAATTTTCCTTTCTCAATATAGATTCTTAAATCAAGAAATTCCACTTGTTCCCTTGAGTATAAAAAAGTAAATCTAAGATTATACGGATTATGATTAAGATAGGCCATAAACTTTTCTAATGATTGTAGATCCCTTTCCAGATGAAAAAACAATCATCAATGTATCTGTGCCATAGGGACAGTTCTGCGCCGAATGGGCAGTGGTCCCAAATATAGTCATCTTCCCACTTAACCATAAACAGGTTAGCATAACTCGGCGCAAAACATGTCCCCATGGCGGTACCCTCCAGCTGAAGATAAAATTGTCCATCTGACCAAAAATAATTATGGGTCAGAATAAAAACAATACATTGTATTAGAAAATCAATCTGATCGTTTTTAAGATCTGAATATACTGCCAGAGAATACTGTGCTGCCTCGCATCCCTGAAGGTGCCCTATAACAGTATATAATGAGGTAACATCTGCAGTCACTAAAAACATGTCTTCTTTCCATGTAAAATCAGATAAAATGTTAAGAATTTGGGTTGAGTCCTTCAAATAAGATTTTAGACGTAAAACTGTGTTTTGTAAAAATTGATCAACATATTCAGATAAATTAGCTGTCAAAGATCCTATTCCCGATATAATAGGACGTCCAGGAGGTTTTTGCAATCTTTTACGTATTTTTGGGAGGTGATAAAATACTGGTATCCTAGGAAATTTCACATTCAGATATTTAAATTCTCTTTCATTTAAAATGCCTCTTTCTTTACCATATTCTAATAAAATCTTCAACTTCTCTATGAATCTAAGAGTGGGGTCTTCCTTTAATTTTTCGTATGTAGATATCTCACTTAATAATCTACAGTTTTCTTCCTCATAGTCTGATGTGTTTAAAATCACTCCCCCCCCCCCTTTATCAGCCAATTTAATGGTTATCTCTTC
>OW240923.1:4391898-4411798 GCA_933207985.1 Pelobates cultripes | reverse complement strand
GGTGTAGGGCTCAGTGATGGGGGGCGGGGGGGTGTAGGGCTCAGTGACGAGGGTACGGTAAGTAGGGTGAAGAGCTCAGTAAAGCTCTCCTGCCCTGCATCCCGCAAAGACCCCTGAAATTGACATATCCACGTTAAGGTATGTTTGTGCACTTGCAAATTAATATAATAATAATAATAAGCATGTGAATCTCTCTACTCTACTGAAAGTTAACCAACCATATTAGTGAGGTATGATTGTACCAGTTGTGTATTATGAAACCATTTAATGAAGCCATCAGCATTAAAATGTACATTTTGTTCATTTTACTGACATTTATCTTTTGTTACAGTTTTAATTCAGCGTCCTTTAGAACGTAATCTAAAGAATTCACACAAACTCCGTATAATGCAGTGCATTTCTCGAATTGAAGAAGGGGAGGATCCAGGTTGGTGTCCTGTTATGTCATAGACCATATATCAAAATGTGTTAGTCTAATAAAAGCAGGATTGCAGTTCTCTGTAGCAACATACGTTTTGGTGAAAATGATCTGTCTAGTTTGGGGATAATAAAGAAGCATTGTGGGTTTGTGTTTTTATTTTATTGGATCACTCCAAGCACCATAGTGACTACATCCTGCTCCAGTGTATTTAGTCCCTGGTGCACTCCCAGGGTAGACAATTTGTAAATAGTGTGACAATATACCTGGGGTCCGTCAGGTTATCCCTGCCGTGCCACCTGGCTAGCTCAGTGCAACAAGGTTTTTGGCTGCACAAAAGGAGGTGATGGGCACCTGGTGAACAACAGGTAAGTTGTCCTACTGTTCACTGACTGAAATGGTAATTCATGGAGCATGTCTGGTATCAGGCAATTGTCAGGTTAACAAACTACACCCCAGGAGTAAGTGCAGCCTGTTTTATTCCCCCACACCCCTTTTTTTATTTGGATTTATTATTTTATATTTCCCAACATTATTAAGTTCTCCATGCACTCGTTCCTTTTGAAACCCAAACAGACGACTGCCCGTGCTTCTGTGAAGAAAAAATGCGGTACAGCTGTTAAGGTACTTTACGTCCTGGTAATATTCCATTAACAGATCTACCCAAACACTGATTACATACTCTGTTAGACGGAAGTGCTATACCTAGTCTGTGACTGAAATGTAACCAGCCATTTTGTCTTAGATTGCCAGTTTGAATCAAACTGCATTGAAACCCCTTTGGAATCTGCAGTCAGCATTCTCGATACGATTCAAAGCGAGTTCCCTCTCAATGCAGATTTGCTCAGATCCTGCAAGCAAATGGTAAAAGAGGCTGTGAGTATTGTCTTAAACTATCATTTTTTTTCAAGTTTGCTGTAGTTTTGACAGGTTCATAACCAGTCAAATCTCAGTATGCTGTATACATGCATACAGCTACTTATCGGTCCCACCCACTAACTTGTAGTGTTTAATAAGGTGTGTATATCTTCCAGGAAGCACGGCTTCTGGGAGTTGTAGTTCAAATTACATTTTCTTTAAGTAAAACCTGATAAGTGAACTACAACTTCCAGAAAGCCCTACCGAGTTTACAAAGAACTTTCTTTCCCAGGGATGTCTAACGTGTATATTCTGTCTGCCCTCAGGCTGTTATTGTGTGCATTAAAAAGAGCCAGTTTGATAAAGCCAGCAGAATTATTCGGAAGTACATCTCAAACCACTTGGCCATGAAGGTGAGCCCTACCTTTACTTTTCATTAAGAGCTGCCAGTCTCTACATGGATGCTTGCTTGACAAGAAAAACCTACTGTAATATCGTCAGGGCTACTAGATAGCTGTAAATATTACTCTCCACCAGTAAGCCTACTGGATTCATGGCAGACTTTGTGGGTAAATTTATTTTGAGCCCTGATTTAGGTATTCTATAGACTTCCAGTAGCTATGAAACATCATTGCCCATGATTCCCTGCCAGTCCATTTCAAGTATTAATGGTCTTGTGATCTGACGTGCAAGGGGTTAATATTGGATACGATTGAAGGTCGTTGTTGCGGTGCGTGTTTTTCACTAAACTAAGATTTATTACCCAAGTAGCGTTCATTCAGAAGGCTTCAGCCTCTGCTTCACATGTTTGGTTTGTGTGTGTGTGTGTGTGTGTGTGTGTGTGTGTTAGTTACGGGTCCTGCTTTCACACACTTGCTATTTGTGGGGTTACGTCAATAGTACATAAAGGTTTTTCTTTAATTCATATGTTTGCTTGCATCAAAACTGGCAAAATTATTGAACATGACCCAATCCCTTTGGAAACTGATGGAATGTCCTTCCTGATTGTGCCAGAGGCAGTGAGCATGGAAACCAAATAATGTTCCTGCTTCTTGCTCTCCGAATGGAGCAGTTGCCATGGAAACAGATGCAATGTTCTACTTTTAGAGGATTTGGTTTAGGATCTCTCTAGACATCGCCTCCTTTTTTTCCCGTTCTCTTCACCACATGCACGTTTGCCATTGTTCTGTGTTTTGTGTCTTTCAGAAGCTGAAAGCAGAGCTCCTAGAAATTATCAAGACCAAGAATCTCAGTCATCCACTGGTCGAAAGCTTTTCCTTGGTTCCAATCAAGCAAAAGATCTACCATCTGTTTGAGCGATTTATTGATGACTCTGTGCCTTTCCTGTTGAGTGTAAGGTTTTTGTAAACCTCATGTTGTGGGGATCCTGCTCTGCTGCTTCAGTGGGGTAAATCTGAGGAATATTTGGCAGTGTGCTTTATTATGCTCTTCGCCTAACTAGGATGCACCACATCTTGTCGATGTTCGCTTTATTCTATGAGATGTATATCCGCTTTGTTTTATGTTTGTGTTTAACCTGTATCTGGTTTTCAGGTTGCTCTGAAGGGCAGGGAGTCTCTCAGCTTATCAAAAGAACCCCAGTCTCCAGTTAGACAGAGTGAGCAAGTGGAATCCCCTCCTCAGACAGATCCCCCCAAGACTCCGCAGACACCGCAGTGAGTTTACACACTCTACATCAGGGTTTCCCAACAGGTAGATCCCCAGATGTTGTAGAACTACAACTCCCCTGATTCTCAGAAAAATACACACAAAAACTGTATGATACAGGCGCTTAGATATTGGGTAATATTAGGTAAAGAGATGCTGCAACACCCTAGTGGGGATCCCTCTCACCCACCTTAAATATGTAACCCCAAAAAACAGGAAAACAGCCAAAAGCAATTCACCTCAAGAGTGGAGCATTGAATAAATGGATTGGACACCTACCCTATACAAGGGTCGTCTGGTCCTATCCTTATGGTAACTTTTATGCTACATCCAATTCATATAAATATATGGATAGAAGAATAGTGTAAATCCGTATAGTGGGTTTGTATCTGAAAGTAACTATATGAATTGTCCACTCACGTGTCACAGAGCCCTAGATAGGATAGGCTCAACTCTCTTGCACTTGTGTTGCTGCATGATTCTCAGCCTATGAATGAAATAGGCTGAGAATCACAGGTGTTGTAGTTCAGCAACATATGGTGGGCCAGAGTTCGGGGAAGCCTGATTTTAGAATGACAAAGCATCATGGGAGTTGTAGTTCTACAACATCTGGGAATCTACCTGTTGGGCAGCTTTGCTCTAGATGCATCTGGTACAGTGTAAGAGTATATCATACAGTGATAGAGAAAATATACATGTACATCATGGGTCATAATGACTAATTTCTGCGTTATTAGATTTTAGGCATGGGTAATGACTAACGTATAAATTAGAACAAGTATGTCGTGTTCGCAGTGGTATTTTGTCTACTGTACTCAAACATAAAACATGAAAAGGAACAGAAAAATCATGCATAGAACAACAAAAAAATTATATCAAATACATCTCTGCTACTCTTCTAGATTGTAACAGGTAGGTACAGCAGTGGCTAATCTAGCTCCCATCATTCTGGGTCTCCAGATGAGGATAAAGACCATGTGGTGTCCCCCTGTGGGACAATCAAGGAGCCATCCTCTCCCCATCAATACTTGATCGCTGATTCCCTCAGTTGCCTAGCGGTTGGGGCAAATTGCCTTTTTTCAAGCAGGACAGCCAACGTTTATGTCATTGTAGATTGCCACCGCAATGGCTTCAAACTGGATGTTGCCAAGTTCTGTGGAACGATTCATGATTGCTGCTCTGCTGGATAGTCTCTGGTGACTACTATTGTGCCTCTGGTGAGGCAGTAGCAGCTTTGCGGACTCTGAATGCTGTGTGGTATCGCTTGTTCAGCTTTACCTTTAAGGCCCATGGAGGTTAATAGCCTCTGTATGAAGGGCAGCAAGGTGCCACCACCGATCGTCTCGGGAATGCCTCTAATGTGGATGTTTTTTTTTTTTTTGTTTTTTTTTCTCTGTGCCTGGATTCCAATGTGGACACTGTCTTAGAAAGCTTCTGGTCTTGATGGGATACATTGTCCACCTGACTCTGGGTGTTTAGGATCTAACCCTCTTTTTTTTTTTTTTCTGGTCTCCACCTCCATAATTTGCTGGCAGAGGGCCCCCATCTCCGTTTGAGTCTCCTTGAAACATAGAATGTGTTGGCAGATAAGAACCATTCAGCCCATCTAATCTGTCCAATTTTTGAAATACTTTCATTAGTCCCTGGCCTTATCTTATAGTTATGATAACCTTATGCCTATCCCACGCATGCTTAAACTCCTTTACTGTGTTAACCTCTACCACTTCAGCTGGAAGGCTATTCCATGCATCCACTACCCTTTCAGTAAAATAATACTTCCTGATATTATTTTTAAACCTTTGCCCCTCTAATTTAAGACTATGTCCTCCTGTTGTGGTAGTTTTTCTTCTTTTAAATATAGTCTCCTCCTTTACTGTGTTGATTCCCTTTTATATATTTAAATGTTTCTATCATATATCCCCCCTGTCTCATCTTTCCTCCAAGCTATATATGTTAAGATCCTTTAACCTTTCCTAGTAAGTTTTATCCCGCAATCCATGAACCAGTTTAGTAGCCCTTCTCTGAACCCTCTCTAAGGTATCAATATCCTTCTGAAGATACGGTCTCCAGTACTGCGTACAATACTCTAAGGGAGGTCTCACCAGTGTTCTGTACAATGGCATGAGCACTTCCCTCTTTCTACTGCTAATACCTCTCCCTATATAACCAAGCATTCTGCTAGCATTTCCTGCTGCTCTATTACATTGTCTGCCTACCTTTAAGTCATCAGAAATAATCACCCCTAAATCCCTTTCCTCAGATGTTGAGGTTAGGACTCTATAGAATGTGACGGCAGATAAGAACCATTCGGCCCATCTAGTCTGCCCAATTTTCTAAATACTCTCATTAGTCCCTGGCCTTATCTTATAGTTAGGATAGCCTTATGCCTATCCCACGCATGCTTAAACTCCTTTACTGTGTTAACCTCTACCACTTCAGCTGGAAGGCTATTCCATGCATCCACTACCCTCTCAGTAAAGTAATACTTCCTGATATTATTTTTAAACCTTTTGTCCCTCTAATTTAAGACTATGTCCTCTTGTTGTGGTAGTTTTTCTTCTTTTAAATATAGTCTCCTCCTTTACTGTGTTGATTCCCTTTATATATTTAAATGTTTCTATCATATCCCCTCCTGTATCTCCTCCCCTCCCTCAAGCGTTTCACACAGGTCTCTCTCGCGTTGTTCTATATACCGCAGGTGAACCCAAGTAGAAGAGTCAGAAAAAATTAAAGTGGTATAATAAAGATATGATCGGAAGGGCTGAGACAGGATCTGCAGAAGAGCACGCCTGATATCAGTCCTATTACCCTGGTAACGATGACTGAATTGAAATAATTGGCATAAAGTGCCTTATTCTTATAAAGCACTAAAGGATTAAAAAAAAAATAGGAGAAAATGAAAACTTTATTGCCCTAAACGGGTACACACAACGGGGGTGGGATCTTTCGTAGCCAGGGGATTGTCTGCACACTTTTAGCCAAATTGTGCATCTTGTATTGTATTGCTTATGTAGAATCATTTTCATTGTGGACTCTCATGCTGCAAACCAGGAGCCATGTCCTGCAGCCTTTTGATCCGGGACTGTTTGGTTGATATTTTAGGTCAGCAATAGACACTGGTCCTATCTTCAGCCTGTCTGCAATCAGAGCGGAGTTCAAGCTTCTCAGTAAAGATGAAAACCCTGACGCTGTGTTTGACAATCTCTGTGAGACAGACTGTCTGTGGCAGCCCGGTAAAGAGCTCCTGGACAGGTGTGCCAACTCGGAAGAGCCAGGGGGTTCCGAGTCGCTTCCACATTCGGTAACTGTAAAACAACTCGTCATGGAGCAGGACAGTCAGTGTGATAACGAACAAGATATCATGGATTCCTCCAACACAACAAGCAAAGAGAATAAATCCCCCTCTAAAATCCCCCAACGGGGGAAAATGCAAGCACGCAAAACCGTGAAATCGTAAGTACTTGCACTATGCTGTCTGTTTATTCTGTTGGTCCCAAAGAAGGCAAAATGCCAACTATGATTCCATTTCCAATGGTGGAAGAAATTCCATATCATAGAAATCGGTTCTCCTCCTGTATCACTAAGCGGTCCTCATCACAACAGGTTACCAGAGAGCACATTGTGCAGACCTCTATTTGTATAGTATTCTCATATCTCCTTTGAGACATCTATGTAAAATATATATTTTATAACTTTTTCCTTACTAAAATCTCCCATTTCTCTTCATTTTGTTTCCCCTTCGTGGTGCATGTCAGCTGGCGGGGAGACCTAATGCGCATGTGCTACAATGGCCGAGCTCACATTAGTTCTCCCCACATCCCCATAGGAAAACATTCTGCAATGCTTTTACTATGGGGTTTTGGGTGACGCTGGATGTCCCTGGTAGACAGCCACTAGAGGTGGAGTTAATTAAAAACTGCAATAATTATGTTTGGAGGTTCAGGGAATCTGGGAATATGCACCCAGGCCACTTCAATGAGCTGAAATGGTCCCTTAAAAAGTGCACCACATGTTCACGGTAGGATTATTCCTATTGGCTTATAAAAAGGCAACATTAAACTGTTCTCACCATGAATTGATGCCCCTTTTATGTATGATTATAGCTTACTGGTATTTTCAGTGGCTGTCCGACACTGCCTGGTCTGTCTTTCTCAATGATCATTTTCCAAACTCCTCCCCATTTAGGGGTATTCGTTTGTGTTCCTTGTTTCAAATTGTGTTTCTTTATGTTGAAAGAAAAGAATTCCATTTTTGGTAGATGTTGAAAACTATAAAGTCTGTTTACCAGGGAGGCCATAAATCTCCATTTTCTGATAACTTCCTTGTCGGTTTTACACCAATTTTCAGGAAATGTTTTTTGAACGACTCTAATGTGGTTGAATGGCAGGACAACTGGAGCGAGGAAGAGGAATTGTTCCGAAAGAAGAGTAAGTTCCATCGTATTGTTTTGACATCCGGGTAACTGTTATTATGTATTTGCAGAGCTAAATTTCCAATAAAATGCATGCAAGAGCACCCATGCAGAGAAATCCCAGGAATGATCTATGTAGTTACGTAAAAAGATGGGCATTAATCACAGCAAAGTGAAGGTATGGCCCCATAATTTCACTGTGATTTACTTTTAAATCCAAGGTTAGGTGAGGGCAGAGAGCGAGAGGTTTTTATATTTTATTTTATTTTATGCTGCAGTTATGTGACTTGGCACATACAGGTGCTTTGAATGATGTGGTGAAAGAAGCGTGTGTATGACACCGTTTGTATATTTTCTTCCCTCTAACTTTAGAACCAGTATCTTCAAAGACCTCAAAAACATCAAATGCATCAGCGCACCACATCAAGAAACAGGTACTTTTATTTATCTTTGGAAAATTTGTATATTTTAAGACCGATACTCTACAGAAGTTAATGGCAAAAGATCAAAATGTTAGAAATATTGAGTAGACAAAATCGAAATATAGCAATGTTATCAAGTAAACCTGATTTGGGGAGCAGTCCAAGCAAAGGCTTTGGTTAGCAATGGAAGTCATTCCTCTAATTCTAAATCTGCTTGATTTGCATTAAATGAGAGGAAGAGGCCGATCATGCCAGTGTTGTGTTGTGTGAAAGGTCTGACTCTCCTATTTGGGGTTTAAGAAACCCCTCTCTGACCGGCTAACAGTGCAACATGAAACTTGATTGTTGATTTTCGATGTTTTTCCACGGAAAATAAAATGACTTGAACAAGAGTTTCTTGAACTGTATTTCGCTGATAATTTAGATAACTGAGCCGGCATTCCATGCAGCCAAAAAAATAAAACCTTAAACTCTGCAGCTTGGCTGTCAGACCACAAAAAATTTACATGACTACTTCTTAAAAAGTTACTCCAACCAAAAACTAGTCTTTTTTCGGAAAAGCCTAATTTTTGTTCCAGTAACCCCAGCCTGGTCCTACCTGCCAAAATGTGAAATAAAAAGCTAAAATAATTCTCTGTTCTAGCGCCAATGCCAAGTTCTCCTTCAGCCCGATCATTCCCTGCTAATCTCCCTCTTTCGATGAGGTGGGGTGACATCAGGCTGAGAGGAGTACCAGGGCCCATGTCTCTATTGGCTACCTAGCATGAGGCGCCAGCTGTGCACAGAATTAACACTAGCTGCTTGGAACTCCGTCAGTCATTTTTGTAACACTACTCATACGGAGATTAACCAAACGCGGCACATACAGACCCCAGGCACCATTCAATTTCAGCTTAATTAAGTGGTCATGCTGCTTGGAGTAAACATTTGGGTTTTCTTTCACCTAATGCCAATTGTTACTTTGTGTTGGCTGGTCTGATAGGAATACAGAGACAAAGATATATAATAGCACTTTCTTTCTCATGCTGCAGAAATGGACAGAAGAGGAAACTGATTGGATCAGGATGGGCGTACGACGATACGGAGAAGGGAATTGGAAGGCCATCTTGGAAATGTTCCCTTTTGAGAACCGCACTGGTGTCATGATAAAGGACCGATGGAGGACTATGAAAAGGCAGAGAATTCACGAGTAATCTGTACATTTTTGCTGCGGTTTACTTTGGTAAACTACCTTTTTTTGATTCTGAAGAGCAACGCGTTTCCTAGTAGTTGCTGTTGAGAAGATTATTTGGTTTCATTGTGGTCATGAGAGTGTGCAAGGATTCTTTGTGTGCTGGACACACAGCTAGTATTACGGTGCACAATGGCCATGTATCTGTACTGATTCCCCCATGAAGTGTTCTCTAACAGAGCGGCTAGATGCCTTTCTAACAGGTTTCATTTTATATGGAATTCATTGTTCAGCTCAGTTGCTCCTATTGAGATCCTGCGTTCATAAACTTTGACTCTTGTGTGCAACAAGAAAAAATAAATGTATCTTGTACAGAAGAACTACTACTATGTATAGATCAAGAGTATGTTGTCTATATTATGGCACCTTGTATATATGTTAAACCAAAAGCTAGACTTCATCAGTGGCACAGTCTGGCGGGGCATGATTTATTTATTTTTCCCTCTCTGTATGGTTCGAATTTTTAAAGGTGACACATTTCATTTTACACAGCTTTGTGTGTGTTTTTTGTTTTAGCAGTTTTATAAAATAAAAAAAAAAAGCATTAACTGTTGACCCGTGACGTTCTATTGACTCCATTGCTTATCTGCTGTTAGATTGTACCCCTTTCTGAGTAAGTGTATTGCTTTTTATAGCGTGAATTGAATCCTTCCCATTATCGCTGCTCTGTTATCTGCATTAAGATCTCTGGATTACATCTGGATCGTTTTCCAGATGGCAAGTTTTCTGGTTATAGATCTGAATAGGTTTGGATTCCTGGATGAATGTGCTCTTTGCCACTCCAGCCTGTTAGTGTGGTTTTAATCCGTTGTGTGTTTCTGAATGTTTTAACTATATATGACGTTTACAGTTGGAAGGAAAGCAGTGTTCGTAACTGGATGTTGTGTCATTTTTGTATGTATATTTTATTTTTATTTTTTTTAAATCTGTGACAATTTTTATTTATATATAGATATATCTATCTTACTACATGTCGTGATTTGACACAATCTTCAATAAGTGGAAATCGTCCGATGGCATTAATGTTTTAGGTTGGAACTTAAACTTTTTATTTTTGATTTGTTTTGCTGTTATGCTCAGTATAAACAATGATCTCCTTTTTATTTTTTTTTATTGTATTTACAGTACATTCATTGATTATTTCACTTATTTTTTTCTTAGTTATTTTCCTAGTAAGTAATTTTGTGTGGCTTACATCCTGAAGAAAATAACAAGGTTGTAGTCTGTGTAGTAGGGGAATAAAAATAAATAAATAAACTTTCTTTTATGTAAACATACATATTTGTTCTTCTCATCTGCCCCCCACACCTCAGTACACCCATTGTTTGTGCTGTGATGTTCTGTCGGATATAAATAAAAAGTTGTTAAATTTATTGTATATTTCAAACTCACAAAGTTAATTTTTATTTTGTTGAGAATTGCTGCACGCTTTGTGAAAAATCCTTAAATGTCACTTATCTGGTATTAAGGGGTAAAATGTTAGACGTTTGTGCTAATTCCCAGCATCCAAATAGATTTCACATTTCATTTCTGCTTCTCGATTTATAAAGCTCCGATGAAGGACTCTACATGATCTACTGGCGATACGTCACCGCATACATGCCAAGTTCCCCAATGTTTTGTCTTTTTATGACTTTATTCTTTGAATAATCCTATGTGGCTGCAATCTTGATTTTCTATTCCCTTCTCTAAACCTCTTCTAGTTTAAAAGATCAGTTCCTACAAGATCTATATTGACTGTATGTCTCGGCACCTTTAGTGAGTGTCACCTAATGTGAAACTTAACATTCATCCCAGCAGACCTGTACATATGTATGTGCTTAACAGGACAAATTGGAGAAAATATGCAAAACTGTAGTCCGCAAGAAGCGCTTCAGACTAGGTTTTTTTTTGTTTTTTTTTTTCCTTTGTTTTTTTAACAGCAAAAACATATGTGAGAAAGGCTGAACTTTATGGAAGCAAGTCTCTCTTCAACTATGTAACTGTGTAAGTTAGGTCAGTCTGTCATTCTTACAAAGTTGATTATAGAGAAGCATTGGGTAACATGGGTTGGACATTTAGATCACGGGATGTATTTAGAAAAAAAACAAACTGTACTTTTAATGGATTAAAAAAATAATCTGTCTTGAAGCAACATTCAACCTGGTTGTAAACTCTGTATATACATTTATTATTGGCATTTTATATAGTTCCAACCGAACGGAAGTGCTGTGCACTATTAAGTGTAATCTACCAATAAATGAGACAAACTGTTGAAAGATTTTACAAGAACAATATGTTGAGAAGCCCTGTTCAAAGAACCGTTTATTAAAATGCAGCAGATTGTGTGTAGTTTCTATTGGCTGAGACTAACCCTTTATCAGTGGGCCGGGCCATGCTCGTTGGGTTAATAATTGTTCAGTTTCTCCTGCCCGGTTGTTCTACGCTACATCTCCTATTTGCAAGCACCATGTTCCTTACAGCTGCTGTCCTCCTGTCCCTGCTTCACCCAGGCTTGGCACAGAAATCGGAACCACTGAGCAACCCTAAATCAGAGCCACTCTTCCGTGGCTCTGATCGATACGACTTTGCCATCCTTGTCCCACCATCAGGCTCGGAGTGTTTCTGGCATTTTGCGCATCAGAATGGATTCTTCTACTTTGGATTTGAGGTGAGTCCCCAAGAAATGGCATTTTTCTAACTTTGCTACAATCGTGTTCCTTGCGCATCTCATCACTGCCAGCAATGCGGTGCAAATAGAACCCTATATGTACTTGAGTGTTTTCTGTAGCTACTGCAAATATTACTTCCAGAGGTTGAACTGTTAAATCCCAGGCCATGTATATTACCTGCAGTAATACATGTAATCAACAGACAAAACATTTCAGAAAGCCACTTATGCTATGTGTCTTTAACAAGCTTACTGTACTTGGTGGCAGTCCCCCGCCCCCCCCCCAGGGTTTTCTGTGGATAAACTGTAGCCAAATAACGGATGGTAGCATTCTCCAGTATTCTCTGCAGATCAGAAGTTAAATGTGGCCATATGTTGTTGTAGTGTGTCCAAATCAAACACACCGTGTTCTTGAACTTCAACTCCCATGATGCTTGGCCAGCATAGTTATATTTTTTTTCTTGGCTCTATTGACACACAGTCCACATGTGAGACATTAGACTGATCTGGATCGTTGGTCTGTCCATTCAGTCCAGGTCACTGTAACTCAGACTAATCTTGTGCTGATGCAATAACCCTAAATCTAACATCTGGTCCCGGACAGACTTTCTCAGGAGTGCCTTATCTCTCATCCTGCAAGGTGACCCTGCCAGTCTCTTTATCAGAGCCTCGTCACCTCCTGAAATTACTATTTACTATTGTTGGCTTAATAAATACAGATTTTGTCTCTTTAATTGGTAAAGGTGTTTTTTCTCCCCACAAGTTCAATAATTGCAATGGGCTGCCCTCAGGCATTTGTGCAACGTTCCATATGTTGGCTAGTTGTCCCTGTAACCCCTGACATTTGGAATCGAGAATAACATGAAGGTCACACGGGGTGAATTGTTAGTGTAGGACTCGCTGATGGGTGAGCTTGCACTTTAAGGGCCATTGGGATAGTGTGCAGGTTACATATTTGTAGATTTGGGTTGATGAAGACTGTAGCCGTGGTGGCTGTATGAGTGCACAGCTTATTGTTGCCTAATCAAAAGCTTAATTTTATTATGATCAGGTTCAGTGGTCATCGGGACTCATGCAAGATCGCCATGTCACTGCTACGGCCCACACACCGGACGGATTCCTGATTGAGACGTCTGAAAATGTACGGGGGCAGATAAATTTCCAAACCAAGGAGACCGGTAAGATCAAACTTAGACATTTTAACCGCATGCGGTGGAATGAACACCAGGGCGGTGACCAATATCGTAGAATTTGTTCAAACCTTACTGAACGTTCTAAAACAGGCGGCAGAGCTTGCTGTGAGTTTTTGGCTATCTGATATTTAGTACATGTGCTTCCTCCCTCCACAGGTTTTTACCAGCTGTGTGTAAATAACTGGCAGAATCACTTCGGATCGGTGCAGATCTACCTGAACTTCGGCGTGTTCTATGATGGACAAGGAGACGAACATCCTCAGGATCACAAGCGGAAGTTAAATGATACTTTGTCCTCTATTGAGGTAGGAGACAGTACATGAAGCACACATTGTCAGTGGTCGGTGACTACACACCATCTTTAGGGAATTATGGTTATTGCGAGCTGACTGCTTCTGCAGTATAGCAATTGGATACAATGTTTCCAAGGTGACTGCAGCACAGTTTTAGCACTTTAGTGTAGAACAGGGCAAATGGTAGATCACCAAATGTTGTAGGACTACAACTGCCATGGCGTTTTCCAAGCTTTTAGATGGCAAAGTATCATGGAAATGGCAGTTCTATGACATCTGGGAATCTGTTTGCCTACCTTCCTAGTCCAGACACCTGTTTGTCACATAAGTCTAATTTATTGTGAACATAGAAGGCTAATTGTGTAGAGCAGAATATGGTTTTACTGATCTGTTCCCATGGCCAAAAAGACCTTTAAAACACTTATTATGCCACTATTGAAATATATTCTTCTGTTCCTATAATCTAAAAGTTTAGCTAGCATGTACCATACCATCTTACAATGGAATTTGGATATAGCCTTATAGGTTGTGACTCCCATTCTAGGAGATAAATACTTTACCTTGTGCCTACCCACTGCCTTGCATTTTTCTCTTTTGTTAAACTTTCCTGTTGGTGTAGACCTCCTCGTACTCACAAACCTTTGTTTCCCACAGGAGAGCGCCCAGATTGTACAAGGCCGTGTGCTCCACATGTGGAGATATTATAACTTTGCCAGGATGAGAAGAGGCTCAGATTACTATATCCTGATGTCCAATTATCACTACGTGAACTGGTGGTCTGCTGCCACAAGTCTGCTCATAGTGACCTCAGGTGTTCTACAGCTCTACTTCCTGAAGCGTCTTTTCCACGTTAAGCCGACCACAGATACCCATAAGCCGAGATGCTGAGTGGGATGTGAGGTTCATTGTACGGGAGTCTTCCTAAACCACTTCCATTCCAATTAACACAGGCTAAAACCACTAGCGATAAACATACGTTCTCAGAGTCTAACTGTTCTGTGACTTTAGAATCTGATTATCTGTGCATGTTACCAGCACCGTGTTTATATACACATAAATGTAGGTCTCGATGGTGGAATATGTGCATGGGCCAAGGTCCATATTTTTTGTCTTTTGTATAAAAAAAAAAAACATTAAAATCACCACACCTCTAATAACTTGTGCCCAATAATTGGTGTAGCTAAAATGTTTCTTTTTACATCAGAAGCAGGTACCTTATTTACAGCACTGATGCAGCCAATCCAAAACTGTCTGTGGTGCAAGCACAAGTAGCAATGGCAAAGAACTGTTTAGCAGTATCGTTAGCTATTCTCAATCAATAGAACAGATTTCACTGCTGAAATACGTAGTGAGTTGTGACAAACGGAGCATGAATGTAGAGGCCCTAAAAGGCGATCTTTTCAGCTTCAAGCAAGTTTTGAAACAATCTGTGATAAGCAAATAGTCTGTAACATATAAAGTTCTCTAATGGAAGTGCCTCTGTTACCAAAACTGTCACAGCGGATATATTCCCCGCATTAATCATATATTGCATTTATAATCAAATGTTATTACCAGAATTTAGCTCTAATCCACACTAGTGCCTGACTCAGCACTGCAATGGACAACTCCCACCCTTTGTGCTAAAGATGCTAAGGTCTAACTTCACCCCCTTGCTGTCCTTTCCCTGTTATGGAAGGTAGTGGTATATGCAGGCTCCTCACCACACCTGTGATTAAACCATCATATCCTCCATCAGCTTCACAAGGAAAGTGTAATCATCCACACTCTCCTGCAGGTGTACAAAGTCATCTCTATTTTAGAAAGTATTACACAGATATATTAAGTGCCATCAGCTGCTGAGAGCATGGAGTGCTATACATCTTATAAATACATATGTAATGGGATTGTAGAAAGAGTTTTATTCCCAGTCTACAAATTAGGGGGAAAACCCTTAAGGCTGAAACTGCCATAATGCAGAGATTAATAAAATACAGTAGAAATAAATACATAATTTTGTTAAAATTGATTTGGATAAGGTTGCCAAGATTGAAAAATCTGCATTAAAATACACCAGATCCAGGGTCCTGCATGTCAGATTTTTAATTGCAGAAAAACACAAACTGTTTAACATTCTCCAGAAAATCAGACACACTGGATTATTTACTAAACAAAGAGTTAAACGTTTTAGGCCAGTGTGGCCTTGAATATATACGATTCCTCATACACCCCACAGTTTAGTTAGATGTGCCAGAGTCTGTAAAATAGGGTCAAAGAAAGTGTTGTCTTGAAGGGGCTGCTGGGCAGGATCCGCTATTGTAGTCACCAGGAACCAAGTCTTCCTTGGAGCATGTATTGCAATGTCCCACAGAAGGATGTCTGACAAACAATGACAGTCCGATGAAAGTTCATTGTTTACGTCAGTGATTCCTCGTGTCTGATGTACTCCCCGATATCAGCTTGGTGGAAAAGCACAATTGCCATTGGGTCGAGTTTCCTGCATTCCTGTGTTGACTTTGCAGCCACACCAAATCCCTGCAATGAAAGTCAACAAAGAGTTAATGGTTTGGGTAAAGTCACATAGTGACCATCCTAAACTAGCCCACACTGGACTGGACCTATCCATAACTCCATATACACACAGAGCCTAACCCACACATACACTGGAGAGGACTGGAACTATACATATATATATTTTTCTCTCTCTCTCCCCCCCCTCACCCCCCCCATCTATAACACCATATATACACACAGACATTGGATGCAATTTTATACTCTGGAACAGGACTGAAAAGTCCCCTTAGGTTGCAATGCCAAGACAACTCAAATTTCACCCTACAAGGAAGAGGATGATAAGCTATATGCTGGTGGTATTTTAACTTCTTGTTAATAGCCAGAAGGGGCTATTAGTCTGCATTGGGATTTATTACGTAAGATAATAGCAATTCAATGCACAGCTGATAGCTGTAAATCAAAGTGCCAAGAGGACTTGGCATTTGTCATATGTTCACTATTGGTACAATAACCACTTTATCTTAATAAAGTGGTTATGGTGCAAATATCCTGTCCCTGCAGACTTCTTTTTAAAAAGTTTTACTCTGAAGGGGGGGCGGGGGTTTGAGTCAACCTCACTGGTCTGTCAATTAGCCACCTGGAAAACTTTATACAGGAAATCACTCATTTACTGGAAACAAAAATAAATACTTGAATAGCATTTCGATGGTCAGATTTTTTGCTGTTTATCTTAATATTCTACGGTTTCATTGTTCTAGAACATTTAGCAAGTACACGTAAAGGACAATGGATCAGAAAGCTCTACACTATAATAAAAGAATTGTAACTCCGAGCTACTTTCAGGCCCAATATAGTGTTCTACCCTGGTGCAAGCCGTATATGGTCTTACCTTGTATCCTTAATGTAAGCATGGCTAGAACACTGTTTATTAAAGGCCAGAAATTCTTAGCTTGTTCATAACTAAACTAAAAATTGTGCTGAAAATCTTATGCCATATATGTACAACTACTGTGTTTTTACCCTTTCAAAATGCTGATGTGGCGTGGACAAATGATTTGTTACTCCCACACAAAGAAAAATAAATAAAGGCCAGAAATTAACAGCAAAAATACTCACCAGGGGGACATCAGCCATAGAGTACACGATCACTCCTTGGTACTGCGACGTATTCTCTGTGATCCTCCCCAGCCCTGATTTCAGCACATGATTACCATACAGGAAGGACTGCTCAGCTCCCGGCTTCACCCAAACTTTGTACTGCGACAGGAAATATGTGTCAGAAGAAGACAAGTGGGCAAAAAAACATAGCATTACTAAACGTTTAAGCTACATTCTCAGACATTTCCACATTAAAGGACCACTATAGGCACCCAGACCACTTCAGCTCAATGAAGTGGTCTGGGTGTCCGGTCCATCTAGTGTCAACCCTGCAGCTGTTAACATGTTTACAATAGGGTTAATCCAGCCTCTCGTGGCAAAACTACCAAATTTCGCCCTAACAGAATGAGAGCAGTTTGTCCATTTGTGTTAGGACGCAATTCGGGACTTCGTTCGGATCAGAATTTAATTTGAATGAAATTTCCAATACGATCGCGGCTGCAATAGGACACAGACCTATTGTCCTCCCCCCCAGCCCCCACCTCTGAGCGGCAGGTGGGGGCCCTAAATTACAATTGGGGGGGGGGGGAGGAGGGAGAGACACCTATTGTCCTACTTGAATAGTCCCATTCGCAGTGCACGGTAGGCGGCTCAGGGGGAGCATACTATGTCCCCTCTGCTAGTTAATAGATGCCCCACTGGGGCCTTTTTTTTTTTTTACAACAGTGAGCAGCCACTGGCTATGCTGCGAGTAGAGGCATTCAGGAGATTTTAATCTCCCTTATGCTAATATGGGGGGACATTGGGGGAGGCTTAGGAAGTGGCGGAGAGCACTGCTCCCTGCCGCTTCTTTTTTTTTTACCTGCGCGCCGGTAGCTCCCTCCTTGTAATAAACCAAACAAACAAATAGATCAAATTCCCGTTCAAATGCCCATGTGTTTAACTGGGCATGCTTGGGAATTTCACAGCACTATCTACTGTGGGCAGATGACGTGTCCCACAGGGACTTCATCTACCTACACAAAGATGGCGGCGCCCAGGACCTAGGTCCGGCCACAAAATAAAGATGAAAAAATAGGTAATATGGTGGGGGCTTAGGGGCATTTGAGGGTGACAATTAGATGTAGTGGAGTCGGGAGGAGAGAGTTAAAAACCAACCCCCCCCTCCCACCCCAACCCCCACCCCCCCCCAAAAAAAAAAAAGATTCGGCCATGACAGTGCCACTTTGATTTTTTTCATGTGATGATCAGTTTTCTTTTGCTAAATATTTAATATATAATTTAAAAGACGATATAAACAATTCAGGCAAGGCAAACATTAACATACGAAGGTTATAAGAAACAAACTCCTAACTAGACATGTGGATTCAACAATCTCTGTGATGTCTCACCTTGGCATACGGTGCCAGGTAATCCAGGGCTGTGATGTGAAGACGAAACTTTTGTGTCTTGGTGAATTTCCCAAAGCATGTTCCTAGGGCTATCAGCTTGTCCCGAGCTATATTGGTTGCCAACTTCAAGATTTTCTCACTGGAAGACAAATATTCAGCACGTGGGAATGAATCCAGAGCAGGGGAATACGTACTAGATAGAATATCAATCCTGGTAAACCTCATATGTCCACCTGGTGCATTGAGCCTCTGCTGCCACTTTTGATGCGTTTCCATTGACCTGCATGTCTCTCACCTTACATAGTAGACTCGATCATTGTGCAATCTGAAGCAGTAGGTTCCATCCGGACGGTCCACCAGCAGTTTGATGTTATCTCCAATGCTATAACACACCATAGACACACAAGTTCTTAGACTTTTGAATTTAATTATTTGGTTCTTATCACAGAAGCCTACTTGCATTCATAGATACCCGAGTGGGTCTAAATGTAATTTTATTCTGATTTATCCAAATTGAAGACTGTAATAAAATATAGATTAGGGTTTTTGCCACCCAAACTCTGAGTTTTGATAAATAACAGCAAACTACGACGAGAGATTAGTAAATCTTTATCAGAAAAATGTTCTAATATAATGTGTTATAGGTTTATCCTTGCATGGACCACATGTCTCACAATGCTCAGCCAGCCTTCTGACTCCAATAGACGTTCACTATTAAACCAGTGAGGACTACATCTACTATCACTCATGCCGCTCAGCTGGAGTAATAGACTGCACCCCCTGCCATGCTGCTCAGCAAGCCTAATACCTCTTTCTAATTAGGATTACAGCAGTCAAGAGAGAGCTGTGTTACTCCACATGTTGGGGATCACTTCCATAATGCTCTCCCAGTTATTAGCAGGAGTGCCGCCAGATAAGAGGCTGCTCCCTCTCTTCCCCAAGTCCCCCTCTCCTTCACTATTTAGACAGCCCATCTCTCTCCCCCTCACTCACTATTTACACAGTCTCTCTCCCCCTCACTCACTATTTAGACAGTCTCTCTCCCCCTCACTCACTATTTAGACAGTCTCTCTCTTTCTCTGGCAGTCTCTCCCTCCCCACCCGGTGTCACTCACTATTTAGACAGTCTCTCTCTCACTATTTAGACAGTCTCTCCCCTCTCCCCCCCGTTCCCCCTTGTGTCACTCACTATTTAGACAGTCTCTCTCTCCCTCACTCACCATTTAGACAGTCTCAGTCTCTCTCTCACTCACCATTTAGACAGTCTCTCTCTCTCACTATTTAGACAGTCTCTCTCTCTCTCTATTTAGACAGTCTCTCTCTCTCTCTATTTAGACAGTCTCTCTCTCTCTCTATTTAGACAGTCTCTCTCTCTCTCTATTTGGGGCGATCTCTCTCTCACTATTTAGACAGTCTCTCTCTCTCACTATTTAGACAGTCTCTCTCTCTCACTATTTAGACAGTCTCTCTCTCTCACTATTTAGACAGTGTCTCTCTCTCTCTATTTAGACAGTCTCTCTCTCACTATTTAGACAGTCTCTCTCTCACTATTTAGACAGTCTCTCTCTCTCTGGCAGTCTCTCACTATTTAGACAGTCTCTCTCTCAGTCTCTCTCTCTCAGTCAGTCTCTCTCTCTCTCTGTCTCTCTCTCTCTCTCTGTCTGTCTCTCTCTCTCTCTCTGTCTCTCTCTCTCTCTCTGTCTCTCTCTCTCTGTCAGTCTCTCTCTCTCTGTCAGTCTCTCTCTCTCTGGCAGTCTCTCTCTCTCTGGCAGTC
>OW240923.1:4337703-4390332 GCA_933207985.1 Pelobates cultripes | reverse complement strand
CCCCCGCAGACACTGCAGTATAATGCACTGCCCCCGCAGACACTGCGAGTATAATGCACTGCCCCCCGCAGACACTGCGAGTATAATGCACTGCCCCCCGCAGACACTGCGTGTATAATGCACCGCCCCCCGCAGATACTGCGAATATAATGCACCGCCCCCGCGGATACTGCACGTATAATGCACCGCCCCCTGTGGATACAGCGCCGCCTCCCGCAGATACTGCGAGTATAATGCACCATCCCCCGCGGATACTGCGCGTATAATGCACCGCCCCCTGTGGATACTGCGCCCTGCCCTTCCCCCACTGCATATTAGACTGCCCCCTCAGAAACTGCACATACTGCACCGCTTCCCTCCCTTGTGGATACTGTGCATAGTGCACCCTCTCCACTGCACGTTATACAGCCCCGACAGAAACTGTGTGTACTACAACGCCCCCTCCCCTATGAATACTGCGCGTATTATACCGCCCCACCATAACTGAGCATACTACATTGCCACTCCCCCCAGGGGATACTGTGTGTATTACTCCATCCCTGCATATACTGTGCGAGTATTACACCCAACACCCGCAGATACTGCCAGTAATACATTACCCCACCTGAAAGGTTCTATTCTGTCTGTGTTCTGTTCAGAGGTTTTGTGAAACAAGCAGAGGAAATCAGCTCGAGCCGCCGCATGAACACCCTAACTCTGAACCGCCACACAGAGATACTGGAAATCCTGGAAATTCCGCAGCTTATGGACACCTGTGTGAGGAACGGGTACTACGAGGAAGCCCTGGAATTGGTGGCTTACGTCAAACGTTTGGAGAAGAAGCATTCCTCGGTTCCTGTAATCCAGGTAATTCAATCTACTGGAATAACCCTAGAGGACAACTGATAAATCTAACCACCTCAATTGTAGGATCTGTCATAGGAAGCAGTATGTTTCATTCATTATCTGGACGCTCCGAGTATTCGCATTGCATTATTCCTTCAGGCTGATATTAGGGGATCGATGGAGCAGATTGTCTTAGAAGGTCCATCTCTCATTGGTTGGATGCTACTCTGGAAAGACCTTTCTAAGTCATTTGCTGTTTCTAACCTCGATGAGCGAGTGGTTTTTCCTGCATTGTTTGTTTAAAGACAAGTGGATACTAATCACTTCCAGGAAGCCTGGAGTGTGACTGTATCATGGGGTTTTGGCAGAGCCTTTTCCTGATCCTTGATAAAGTCAAGGGAGTGCGATAAACACCTGTTTTTAGAATATCCACTTTCCGAAATAGATGCCATTTGCTGATTCCAGGGATCCAGCCCAAATTCTTGCTCAAAGCGCAGGCTGCCGTTTATTTGTGGGGATTTCAGAACCGAATTGCAAATTCACCATTTTGGAAGAAACTCCAGGTGAAGGTTTTTTCAGCTGTTTTTGCCAATTAAACTCAGCGTATGTTTGTACGTCTTGTTCACAGTGTGCATTCAGTGATTATTTTATGCTCTAAACTGGTAATTGGCATTGCACGCTCTAGACGACCGTAGCCAAACTGCCAATATAAAGCTCAGCTAGTGTAGCCTAGAGTTTGCCATTACCTTGTCATACCCTTAGGTAGTTCACAGTTTAGTGAATAAAACCCATGCAGGTTCTTTTCATATTCTCTTTCCTCTACTCTGCAGGGAATCATCAATGAGGTCCGCCAGTCTGCACAGCTCATGTTAACCCAGCTCCTCCAGCAGCTTCGCAGCAATATCCAGCTCCCTGCCTGCTTGCGAGTGATCGGTTATCTCCGCAGGATGGATGTGTTCACAGAGGCTGAGCTTCGAATCAAGTTCCTGCAAGCTCGAGACGCCTGGCTACGATCTCTGCAGAACGCAATCCCACAGGACGATCCCTACTTCCATCTCACAAAAACGATCGAGAGCTGCAGAGTTCATTTATTTGATGTCATCACTCAGTACCGTGCAATCTTTTCAGACGAGGACCCTCTTCTGCTCTCACCTCTTCCCCCTGGGGCTCTACCAGTGAGTGAAGGTGCCATATTCCACGGTTGGGTGTTGCAGAAAATCAGTGAGTTTCTGCAGGTCCTGGAGACGGATCTTCATAGAGGAGTGGGTGGGAGGCTGGACTCTCTCCTTGGTCACTGCATGTATTTTGGGCTTTCGTTCAGCCGTGTTGGTGCAGACTTTCGTGGCCAGCTTGCTCCCATATTCCAGCATGTTGCAGCCGAAAGCTTTACAAAGGCTGCGCAGGAAGCAGTTGAAAAGTTCCAGGAGGACATGAACACGTACACTTTGTTCTCCGCTACCACGGGTCTTGGCAGTGGCATCCCACCAATGTCATTGCCCCCATCCCAACCTGGGACATTGCAGCCCCCCATGGTGCTGCTGGACTTTCCCCCTCTTGCCTGCTTTTTAAATAACATTCTGGTTGCCTTTAATGACCTCCGTCTCTGCTGTCCTGTGTCACTAACTCAAGAGGTGACTACGACTCTTCAAAATGCTCTGGAGAAGGTAAAGTTTCCTCTTCCTTCTCGATTAACACAATTTTTAGTCCAATATTTTCCCATAATATTGAAATATGCAGATATAAAACATCAGGCTTTTCCCACGTTTTCTTTCATTATTAAGGAACCTTATTGTCAAAGAAACCCCCATTACATACCTGAACTAACTGTACTTGTAGTGATCTAACTGGTTAAAGGGACACTGTAGTCAGCAGAACAACACAGCTTATTGTATTTGTTCTGGTGAGTAGAATCATTCCCTTCAGGCTTTTTGCTTTTTTTTGGAGAAAATGCAGTGTTTACATTACAGCCTAGGGATACCTTAACTGGCCACTCCTCAGATGGCTGTTAAAGTTGCTTCCTGGGGCGGTGCTGCACAATGTGACTGACATTCAGTGTTTCCACTCTCTGCATGGAGACACTGAATTTTCCTGATGTGGAGATGTTGATTGACCAGAGCTGTGTTTGGCTTGTGCTAGCCCTGCCCTGATCTGCCTCCTTGATAGTCTCCGCTAATCCAATGCTTTCGTATGGGATAATAGTCACTTATGATGATGTCAGCCAAGCAGGCAGATCTGGGGCAGAGCAGACTGGAGTAAAGTTAGGATTATTTAGGGAGGGTAAGGGGGTGGGGGTGTTCCTTTAATTGCCAATAGTAGCATATATACCAGAAATACTGGCTCAGCAGCTCTAGAATCTGTAGAATAGAGCTTTTTAAAATAAGTTTATAGTTTTTCAGATTTTTATTTACTTTTTAAAGAAATAATGAATTGACTGTCGTTGGTACAAGGTTACAGGTAAATCTGGTGTTATAAGAACTGTGAGAGCATAGAATCCCTCTTAGCCAATTGGATATACTGGTCTACATTAAGACAGTCACTAAACAGAGATTATAAACCACTATGTAAAGCGACAATATAAACATCAGCACAGGCTGTATATTATCAGATATTTCCGTAAGGTTCTAAACACAAGAGTCAAAAAGTAACTTAAAGAAACACTGACATAAATATCTTTTTAGATTTTTTTTTTAAAAGAAATTCCTGCCTACCTTTCCCACTCTCCCTTCCTCACAAGGATTTTAATGTCTGTTTAATCGAATTGCTAGTTATCTGATCAAGTGCTCACTATTTTTTTGTTTTTTCAATTTATATGCTTTTTCTGCCTTCAGCATTTTCTGTCATGTGATTAAAAGAAATTAGCTATTGCTCTCCAAACGGTAAAAGTTAAAGGGACACTCCACTGCCCAAATACCAAAGAAAAAAAATAAATCCTTTATAGTATATGTACCCCAAATGAAAAGATGCTTCAATTTCATTAGGGGTTCCATATTCAGCCTTTCTGTGTCTGTCCAATCACAGACTCCCAAATGCAGCTCCGTGAGAAGTCTTTGCAAGGCAGGTGCTCTGGGCAATTGCTGCCTTTTTAGTTTATCTCCACTGAGCTAAACAACCAGGAAGTAACAAGACTGATTGTCTGATTGACAGCCAGGGGATGTTACCAGGTTATTTTAAGTATTTCATTAAGTTAAAGTGTTTTAGGTGTTTGGGATCCCTTTAAATCGAGATGTTAATTTTCTCTTTGATAAGTAATGATCTTCATTGTTGTATTTTTCTCATCTGTACCTGTTCTTTGTCTGTAAGATTGTTCAGACCATCCTGTCCATTCATCGAGCAGAGGAAGCTGCATTTAGTGCCCAAGAGCGTGAACTTTTCATCCAGTTCTGCACTGTGTTCCTGGAGGACCTGGCACCATATTTAAACCGCTGCCTACAAGTTCTCTTCCCACCGGCGCAGAGGGCTCAGATCCTGGGTGAGCATCTCCTGGATCCATTCATAGCTTTTAATGTAATCAGTTTCCTCTGATGATAAAACATATTAAAGGGACACTCCAGACACCCAGACCACTTTTGCCCATTGGAATGGAGTAACCCTGCAACTGTAATTATTGCAGTTTTTATAAACTAATTACCTTGCACGGTTAAGTCGTCCAATAGAGGGACTTCCATGTTCTTAGAACACGAAAAGTTTTTTTTAAACAACGCTGGACGTACTCCCGTTATGCATGAGGACCTCCAGCGTTGCCCGAAACCCCATAGGAAAGCATTGAATAATGATTTCCTATGGGGAGGTCTAATGCGCACGCGCCTATTGCGGAGCCTGACCCAGCGCCGAGGGACATCGTTGCTGGACTCCGGTAAGTCACTGAAGGGGTTTTAACTGCATGTTGCAGCCCAAAATGGAAAGTTTAGTGTGCACACAGAAGGGGTCGACTTTCTTATTGGAAAATGTAGGTGGTATGTAACAGAAATAGTTAAAGTCAAACATTGTATGTGCACCCCTCTCTAAAATATATGCAGATCACTAGTACACAAAAAATATACTTAAAAAAATATATAGCACCGAACATAAAAAGGCAATATCCAAAAAACCCACTGATGCACCAATTCGGAGCGTACCTGACCTCGGGGGGGGCCCCAATAACCGAGGTATGGATTTTTGGAGCGCACATACTATACTCAGAATTCGATAAACCACATTAAACCTACTAACATCGCACACAATAAAGGTGGAAGCAGTGATGGCTAATTGCATGCTGAGAAGTCGCCCATCGCTGCTGTAAGGATAACATTGTGCTCACAGAGTAGTGGAGTATTTACTTGACCAGTTTTCCATAATTTGTCAAGCTGAAGGGGCACAGGTACCCAGTCGATGGGGTTTAAACAGAGATTTGTGACATGTGACTCTTCCATGCCATTGGATCCTGCTGTATGTTGGCCGTGTCTAGAAGTGTCAGGTGTAGGAAATATACAGAGTCCTCACTCTATCTCTTAACTGCGTTTGAATTTCAGTGGAATTTTTATCTTTATGAAATACTTATTTTCCATTAAGCTAGAGTTGTTTTGGTGGCTATAGCTTGTAATCAGATCACTGTGCATTAAGTGCTGGAAGAAATATATTTTTCATTCTGCTAAACATTGGAACTGGTAAAATAGCTTTTTATGTGCCGTTTCTCTTGCGTTATCTCCCTATAGGTGTTGCACCAACACAGCTGTCCCGTTATGGAAATTTAGGCTCCATTGATATTGGCGTGCTGCAAGAAGCAATGGAAGGATTACTGCCTCAGAAAGAGCCTGTGCTGGTTCCAGAGAGTGAAAATGTCCCTGGTCCAGACCCCACCCAGGATATTTCTATCACACCTACAGACCATCTCAAACAGGCTAAAGAGAATGAGGGGCAGCCACAAGCATTACCCAATGAAAATACAGCTGGGGGAGATGGACAGTGACTATCGTACTGACCATAAACGGTGCCTTCTAGAGTCGGCGAGGGCCTGCTCCGTCCTAACTCTTTATATAGTGGAAGGGGGCAGTTATAGAATGGTACTAAAGGTGTTTATTAATCACAACCAATCAATATTGACTCCAATCTTCCCTGGTTCTAGATTGTTTCTGTTCCTGATTCTAAACGATATTGGTGCTGGTTATACACAATTTACTCTTAAGTTATGTCTCGACGACTTTGTCTCTTTTTTTTCGGGGGTGTAATGTAGTAAGACAAACACAATGAGTCAGTCATCTAGAAAGGCCCTGTGGGTCAGTTAGATTATTAGAGTATATAAACATATACACGTTATTAATTAAAGTGTGAATGGGTGACAATTTGCATTACTCTATCGATTATTGCTGTAGATTGCTCAGGGAGCAGTATGCATGTTCTGGATTGCACAGAATCCTTTGCACACAACCTTGAATAGTGAATGAGTTCTGCGGGGTGCCCAGAATGATGGCCATTGATAAGATTTACATTGTAGCTTTAATCTTCACATTTCACTATTGAATCAAATGTTCTCCAAACAATAACTGAATTAACATGCTGTAGATTACATTTTACCCATAATGGGAGCACTTTCAAGTAATGATTCCTCTTAGCACACCAACTACCAGAGTATAGATCCAACGGATAAAGTATTGTGCCTTTCCAGACAAATGATGGCTGACAGTGAACATTGTAGGAATCTTAATCACTACAGTTCTTATGTCCTTTCTGGCTGAGTAAAAAATCTGTTCTGTTATTACAATATGGTGAAAGACTGCGTCATAGTGTGAGAAAATACTACCTTCAGAGTAGTAGCTGCATGTCCTACCCTTCCATTGAAATGATTACACATGAAATAGAAAAGGTAGTCGATACCAGGAATAGCCTTCCAGTGGGAGCAGTAACAGTGATATAGAAAGGGTGGTAGATACCTGGAATAACCTTCCAATGGGAGCAGTAACAGTGATATAGAAAGGGTGGTAGATACCTGGAATAGCCTTCCAGTGGGAGAGGTAACAGTGATATAGAATACATGGAATAGCCTTCCAGTGGGAGAAGTAAGTTAATAAGGTATTCTGTACATCCCCTCCATATTGTAAACCAGTTAAAACTAATAACCCACCGCGTCGTCAGATGGTGGATCCCAGAGTACATTTTCATTAAGTACACATAAAAAAAGATTGGTGCTATTAACAGTAGAAAGCAGACAGAGACCCAGGATTGTATGAAATATTTGATGTGATGAGATCAGTCTCTGTTTACTGTTAGTATGAAATGTTTAGCTGTGTTTATAGTCCTCCATATAGTGCTGACGGTTATTGATTAATTATCATGGTTTTCATAACACAATAGACGATGGACACGCCAAAGCCCTTTCCTCTTTACTGATTTTTATATTAAATTTGACTGTGGTTCCAAGTTAGATATTCTTATTTCGATCTTAGATTACACTTTGCTTTTAGCAAATAATAAAATCTCCCTGAACCGGAAATAAAATTATCTGTGTGCAGCATTGCTATGAAATCTATTATAATGTATAAAATGATGGAGATGTAAAAATGTTAAATTAATAAACTTCTACCTGGTTGATCCCATTTGTGCATTAACTAACTCCAAACACTAGAGGGCGGTGGAGGCAATATAAACTACATTTCCCGGCACCCTTTGCTTGGTGACGTAGAATTATCGCGCCTGAGCAGGTTGTGCACTGTAGGTGAGAGGTGTCAGGGTCAGTGTATGCTGGGTGTGGGCTAGTGATTATGGGCTGGGGCAATTAGCTCTGATGGCCTGAAATACACGGGGCTATAACTATATAATGTGTGCCTGCAGCCTTCCCTGGGGACCATGACTGCAAAACTAGGGTGATTTGTCAAAAACTAAATACACCCCATCAGGGACTGTAAGTGGTTGTGGTCATGGGGTACTTAATACATCCAGGGGTTTATTCACTAAGCTGTGAACTGCAATTCATCCCACCCCAAACTGCAAATGGGAGCCAAAGAGATTGTTTGCTACATTTTGTGAGACCTCAGGGGGTCTTCACCAAGAGGGTCCTAAAGCTATAACCTGAATACTATAATCTGTAGTAGTTATAGTGTTTGGGGTGAGCTGGGAATCATTTTAATACAATTAATGTCACAATATTGCACTGGAGCTCTGATATCTTTCCATTATTTTGTTTCTTATTGCTGTGGAGCTCTGTGATTCACTTATATACTGTGAAACAGTGATACAAACCCTACATTCTTCTTGTAAAGACAGTGGGTGACAGTGGGTGTATGTTACGTTCGCCAAGGTAGAAAGTATGGTCTAATAGTTATTTTCTTTTTAACAGATATCCAAATATGTTAGTTCAGAGAGGTTGGCAGGTTCTGAGCCACTTATTGTCCCATTACTCCAAGGTTGTCCCAAATAGTCCGCAATATATCTGTCGTTTGGCCTCGTCATGGTCAGGCTGGAGAAGGCGCAGTTATTGGAGATATCTGAGGAGGTCAGTTTTGGGAGTCCCAACACCGCCTTACCCACGCGTGACTCAGACAGGTGATCCAGTGCTGCGTTGCCACGCTGCGCCTGTTCCTCCTGACCAGATTTCACACCCGGACACAGTGAAAGTGATAAATCGCATGGTGCGTGTCTTGCGTTCAGGAGGATGTGTGGGGCTAAGCGCACCTCAGCTCGGAGTTCCTCTCCGTATTTTAATGTTGGAACTCCCAGAGAAGATGAGCCAGGCAGTGCCTCCTGATGTTCTTGCTGCCCGTGAGATGACCCCATTCCCGCTGAAGGTCTTTATCAATCCGGAGATGCGTGTGTTGGACAATCGAACGTTGAGTTTTCCAGAAGGCTGCAGAAGCATCCATGGATTCTCTGCGGTAGTGCCACGCTACTATGCTGTGGAGATATCTGGTGAGTGCTCCCAGTATGCAATAAATCCTCCGAATTCTCCATCTATATATTTATACATAAGATCTTCAACCACTAAGCTAAGACCTAAAGGGGAGTATAAGACTTTTATACTGACAGACACAGGTAAGGTGATCTGAATCTGGATCTGCCTAAATTCAAATGTAGCCAGTGAAATAGTGTACTCTGTGCTTTGTTCTTTCAATAAAGGACTTTTATTTTTGTGCAAACATTCAAGTGGACCCAACTATGTATTGATACCTCAGTGTCTTTGTCAAGGCTTGTCGAAATGTCGCTAGAGGATTATGGCTGATGGGAATAGAAGTTAGTGGCATTCTCCGAGGGGCACAGGAGTCACCCAGTAGGTCTGTGTGAGGAGTCTACTAGTGCTGTTTAATGCTTCGTTCTAAACATGTTTGGGGGTTTATTCACTAAACAGTGAGTTGACAAAAAAGATAATTAGATCAAGATAGCCACGGTGGAATATTTGTATTTGGCTACAATATGTGCTAAAACAGTTGAACAGGGTATTAAATGTGAGCCGGCTGCAGCACATCTCACTGCTTGTTGAATAACGATATACTCTAGTCTGTTTTCTTTAATGTTTAACTCCTTGCGGCAGTGTTTCACGGGAACAAATGTCTCAGCGGGGTGCCCCATTCGCCCTCCATAGTGTAACTAATGCCATTACCTGTAGGACCTGTTTAGTCTGTTACCGTATATTTCCCTTTGCAGGTTTGACTCCAGACGGGAAGCGCGTTACGTGGCTAGCAAAAGGTTGGGCAGCTAGGATTGTACAGCACGAAATGGATCACTTGGATGGCGTTTTGTACATCGATAAGATGGATCCCAGGACCTTTACCAACATTAACTGGACAGAGGTGAATGACTGACATGGCCAGTGACAGGGGACTGAAATCCTGCCATGTTTAACGCATCCTTTGAAACACGAAGGGTTAAAGCCTCAGGATGTGGTAGCATAGACTGCCCTCTTGTGGAAAACAATAGAAACTACTCTCCATGGTAGCTGAAACTCTTAATTAAAAATTAAATGTGCATTATTTAAAAAAAAAAATTGTCCTTCACATTAAACCTTTAGAAATGGCAGCAGTTTGGCCCCTGGTGTCTTTTTCATGGATTTTAATAATTAGCACACTTTTCACACCAATATTTAGTGTCACAATGATTTGAAGTAGCGCGGTCATCCACAAGAGATGTTCATTCAAGTTTTCCTTTAGGCAGACATCAAAATGTAAATTATAAATCGTGGTAGGAAATTGCCAGCAAATAATCCCTGGGTTACAAATTCAGAGATCATGCCACGGGTGACAGAAACCCACACAATGTAAATCATACCGTTTTTCCCCAAAAATAGCCATAGTTGCAATTTTGCTAATCTATGTTTGGGGGGTTTTCCCCGAACATCGATTCGCAGGATTCCATGCGCTAGTGAACTGGTATATGTTCAAGGAAATTCCACCGAACGTAGACCTGCTTTCTACCACATGCTTGATAGCGGTTTTCCCCAAAAATAAGCCCTAGTGAGGTCTTAGTTTCGGGAAAACACGGTAGTTAGCAGAGCAATGCACACAGCCCCTGCCAAACTAAAAACAGTGTGGATTTTGAGAAGTATTCTAATTTTTCTTAAATTGTGAAATTCACAGAAAGTAAGTGAATGGAGTATATTGTTTTTACCATGAAGGCAGGGTAACGGTTTATGTTTGGGAAGAAGGAGGTAGGCTTCACAGCAGTGTTCATTTCTGTAGGCAACCTAAAGATGTAACTCCATAGAGGCTGGGAGTCACCTTTACAGACACTTCTAAAATAATATCGTTCCCAAATGGTTTCTCCTCTTTCAGGCAGGCTGCTGATGCGCACAGAAATAATGTGCTGCGTTGCTTCTGTTCCCTCGATGAGATTCCTTACATCATATTCCTATGAAATCCTGTCTCAAACAGCAGATTTGGAGAATTGAAACACATCACAGTGTTTTTGTTAACGACAATGTACAAAATGAAGGACTGACCAAATCCCACTATCCCTTACATATTCCAGGCCAAACATTTAACGCCCAGCCTGCCTTGGACTTAATGCTAATTTATTGCATCAAATTCTCTTTAATAAATCAGTTGCTAATCAGCAATTTTTGCCAGGTCGGTGAATACAACCTCTCAGTAGGAACGCAGAACTCTAGATTAGGTATCACCACAACAGAAGTAGAATAAAATAAAGATAAAATGCATCTTATAAATGGCATTTTAAAAAAACATTTACACCATTCCTGGCCTCCAGTAAATACACTAAACAGGCAGCATCTAAAAAACAGTGATTTTTTTTTAGGACAAACATTTTATGCAGTTTGTTTTTGTTTTTTTAATGCTGTTCCAAGATTCCAGCTGTCAGCTCACCATACCCATAGTTTAGTGAACCCCTATTGGGAACGGTAATGATGTCACATATCTCTCAGCACATTATGTTACTTATAAATAATCAGCAGACAGAACATCAATTCAAAGAAATAGAATATATTTACACAACTGAACACTCCCCAGTAATGCATATAGCAGGTACCGGCGTGGGGTAAATTAGGACTGGTGGGCGTGCAGGCAACCGAACGCACCTTACATACTCCCAGTGGGATTACAGAAGAGCCACGGCTGAGTAATGGTCATGTTACAGAATGTCAATTAAAATGATTCGGTTCTCCTTGTAGCTTAGGGCGAGGGAGATTCTGTCATTTTGAAAGGGGAGGGTAGGCAGCCAAGTCAGGGTTGGTGACTGATGGCAAAATGTACGTAAACCTCAGAGACAGAAGCATATTAAAGGTGATTGGATGTGCCCAGGCGCCGCTGAGCTAGGGTAAAAGTCCTGGATGTAGGTTCTCCAGCGCCACCAGATTCCTGCTTTGTTGCCAGCGGGGGGCACTTTTAGAATTAAGCAAGCAAACACGGTGTCCAAAAAGGCATGCCCCCAATTCATGTTGCACACTGCTCCTCATCCTTCTTGTCCAAAGTCCTCTGTAAATTTCTTCACTTTTAGCAGATCGTCGGAATTCACGGTCGGGCGTGTGGTGGCCAATGAACGAAGCATGTCAGACTACAAGGGAATAAAAACAAGCGTCAGGTAAAGGGGAGGGGACTTGGGTTAAAAAAAAAAAAGAAGGAAATCTGATTGCTCAGGGTAATAGTCTATATTCACCATGCAGACAACTGGCTCCAGTAGTTTGTCACTGGGCACTTCCATCCATGTCATCTCTATAGCCCCAGGATCTCCAGGAGAGCAGGGTGTTAAAAGGTCATCTACAGTGACCCCGGGAGTAGTGCGTGATGGACCCCGAATCTACAATGTAAAAGAGAACTCTTAACACATGCTCTGTCAGAGATTACTGCTCTCAAATGTTGGCAAATTACCTTCTTGAAGTGTGTGGCGGATTGCACTTTACGAACAGGCTGCATTAGGGCATCTCTCACAATGATACTGATATCTGCGCCAGAATAACCGTCTGTCTTCCTGGCAAGCTCACGCACATCTACTTCACTCAAACTGTGTGGAGTATTTCCCAGGTGGAGTCGGAACATTTGTGCTCGGGCAGCTTCCTCAGGTAGTGGGATATATATTCGCTTCTCAAACCTAAAAACAATCAAACAGAACTGTAGACCCTGGGAGCTGGAGGGACCCCATACTCTTTTTACCCTCCTCCTTTCTTTCCCCCACCCCCCCCTTTTTTTTTTCCTTTTCCTCTGTTTCTTCTCTTTCCCTCTTCTCTTTTCTTTCGCTTCTACCCTCCTCCCAACCTTACCCAACTTATGCATATCACCCTGAACCCCAATAAATGCTCATATTCTACAGTAATACAACAAACTACTTACACCCCGGAAACTAAGCACAACCCAGACAGGAGGATGAATTGACTGAGTCTCCGGACCTTAAATTGCGATAAAACTTCATCACTCCCTACCTGCTCCCGTAGGTAAACTGCAGCTCACAAGATCTATTCTGTTTGGGAACATAATTGCTGACTGAGTAAGATGCATAATACAAACCCGTACAACGTAAGCCTGAATCTCTGTGTGAAACTGTGTGCTCAAAAGATGTCATTGCGACCTAAATGTAAAGTGCTCTGTTATCACCCTTATGAAAATAAAAATTGCTTAAAAAAATAAATAGAACTGTAGAATGTAAAGGTGAGGCTTGTGAATCATCTACTAAATAAACAGAGAATTCTGCAGTATCTATTCAAACACTAGCAAAATATCATGGTGGACATGAAGGACTATAGAGGAAATGATTGTAAATTGTGATCAACTGTGCTCACCTTCTTCGAATAGCGGAATCCAGAACCCAGGGTATGTTAGTGGCTCCGAGGACCAAAATTCCATCATTATTATTCCCAACACCTACACACCAGGAAACATTGCATGGATGTGTCACGGATTTAAACCAGGAGGGAAAAAATGATTTAAAATATGTGTGTATGTATATGCTAACTTAAAGCTCTGTAAACCCCCCTCAAAGCAATATCTATACTGATCAGCCAAACCATTAAAACCACCTGTCTAATATCATATGGGTCCCCCTCATGCTGCCAAAACAGCTCTGATGGACTCCACAATACCTCTGAACGTGTCTTGTGGTATCTGGCACCAAGACAGTAGCTGCAGATCCTTTAAGTCCTGCAAGTTGTGTTGTGGGGCTTCCATGGATCGGATGTGTTATTCCAGCACATCACACCGATGTTCAATCGGATTAACACTGGGCCCCATATGCAGCAAACTGTGATGCACTGTGTATTGATACCTTTCGATCATGGCCAGAAGTAGCTCTTCTGTGTGAACGGATTAGACAGGCTAGCCTTCGTTCCCCATGTGCATCAATGAGCCTTGGGCTCCCATAACCCTGATGCCAGTTCACTAGTTGCACTTTCTTGCTCCACTTTGGTAGGTACTAACCAATGCATACCAGGAACATCCCACAAGACTTGCCGTTTTTTTTAGCTGTTCTGACCCAGCCCTCTAGCCATCACTATTTGGCCATTGTCAAAGTCAGATCTTTTTACTTGCCCATTTTTTCTGTTTCCAACACATGACTCAAGATCGGACTATTCACTTGCTGCTTAATATATCCCACCCATTAACAGGTGCCATTGTAATAATATAAATCAATAATATTCACTTCACCTGTCAGCGGTTTTAATGTTGTGGCTGATCACCGTATAAGACTAGGTGAATTGTGTCAAAGGACAAAGATGGAAATATCTTCAGCGCGGTGAATTTCTATAAACAAAATGCGGGTCTAACTGAAGAATCGCTCTTTATTTGTTTAACTACATTGGAATGAGTAGTAGTCTTTAGTCCCAAACTAAAGGATTTTTACAATCTTCTAGGGAAAATCTTCTTATAGGGAAAACACTTTTAGTTAAATTGCTTACATGATAAGAAGGGAGTAATATTAATAGTGAAGTGAAAAAAAGTAATCATTTCATTTGAAAAACAAGTGTTTTGGTGTCAAATAAGAAAACGTGTTAGACTTCATTAAATGTACGAAGTATAACGAGCTGCTGGAGTCTGGTGTTAGTGCTTCTTCCCTTCACGAATATGAACTGTTGGATGGTTGCTTACATTGTGTCTGTTTTATCATGGAAGACAATTATCTCACAGAAAAAGCAATCACAATGTAAGGCTATGCTAACAAGCCAGGATTACAGGTTATGTGCAAATGAAAATAAGTCTGTTAAATGAAATCTCTAAGCTTTGTAAAATTACAACTCATCACAGCTATAATGCTTCTGTGAAGATGATTTAGCCAACGAGAGCTGACTAAAGGGTATCTGTGTAATATAGCAGGCTTAACATTTGGACTCATAAGCTACTATGGCTTGCAGGGGCAAGTACTTAAGATACAAATAATGTTTATTTAAGACAGAAATGGTCCTTCCCAAGACAATCTGCTCAATCGGAATACTATGCAACGTACACAATGGTTCGATCCTACTTTTTACCTTTAAAACTTTTAGTATCTTTGTAGTTATGGGGAAGGGGTAGGGTGAGTAAATGTATAAAGGAGTTACCCTGCATTTGCACCAAGAACTCTGTTTTTATCCTGCGGGCAGCTTCACTCTCATTCTCATTTCGAGAGCCACACAGCGAGTCAACCTCATCAATGAATATAATGGACGGTTTGTGTTGTCTTGCCAACTCGAAAAGGTTCTTCACTAGCCTGGAAAGTAGTAAAAAGACGAGATTTGAAATAATCATGTACTAAATAATACCCCTTTAACTTTCCTTTATACATTAGACCCACTAAAACTCACTTCTCACTCTCTCCCAACCATTTAGACATCAGATCAGAAGAGGACACAGAGAAGAAGGTCGAGTTATTGGCTTCTGTTGCTACAGCTTTGGCCAAGTAGGATTTCCCTGTTCCAGGAGGTCCAAAGAGCAGGATACCCCGCCATGGGGTTCGTTTACCTTTTCAAGTGAACAGACATAACACAAGGTTAATGCATAATGAGAGGAAAAAATGGGAGCTAGTTAATGGAAGAAACACCGAACGTCAAAAGAAGTTATGTTTAAGGCAATTTATTCACATTTCAGACCTCTTGATAAACCCACAGTAAGTGGCTGCAAAAACGTTGTTATATTTCACTAAAAGCTAGAGGTTAAGTATTTTGGAACTTTTTATCCATAGTTATCAATGGTGAAAAATACACAGATTTATAAAATATATATATACATATATCTGTAGTTTAGCTGGAATGTTCCTGGATCCCCTACTGATCCTGACCTGTGAAGAGATGGGGGAATTTGATGGGTAAGATCACGGCTTCTTTTAGCGCTTCCTTTGCTCCTTCTAAACCGGCCACATCGTTCCATCGAACGTTTGGCTTTTCCATAACAATGGCACCTGGGGTAATGATAGAACATTGATAGTGAGATGAATACAAGATCACGTTATAAGTTCTGCACTTTGGCATTTATCACATTTTGCATCACAACATTTTGTCTTCTCCACCTTTTCTCAGTAAACCAACCACCACTACTTTTGCCCTCACTTTGGCTTCTCCTATTCTGTCACACGTACCCATCAACTGTTCCTGCAGCTTCTTTGTCTCCGGATTGTCCCCCTCGCTGTCACTGTCACTTCTGTGAATGCAAAAATAACCAAGATGAAACCCTCGGGTCTTTGTCCCAATACCTATGCCAACACACAGGAAGCACTGCTGTGAGAAGAACATCAATCTCTCAATATAGAGCTTCAAAATGGAAGAGACGATCCATGTACATTCCAGTGACATCTCACCCTTTCTCATTCTGTGATTCCTTCACCGGTTTCCTGCTTTGCTTGTCCTTTGTCTTCAGATAGTCCTTCAGTTTTTCCGCCCTGTCCAGATACTGCATGCACTTGGCTCGAATGCTCTCTTTCGCCTTGTCACTGTGAGCCTCATCTGCCAGCACAATACAAGAGATTGGGTAATTACAGTAGATAACAGCCTCTCTGTATTTGTAACTGGGCCGAGCTATGTATGCACTAACATCCTGGTGAGAGAGGTAGCTACAGGCAAGTAAAGCATAATGCTGGACATCCCTCAAACCTGCGGCTCCCAACGCACTCACATTTAATGGCGTGAAGAAAGTACTCCACTGCATGCTGGTACAATCGCAGCGCCTCTTCATAGTTCTTATTCTTGTCCTCTTCTGTGGCTTTAGTCACCAGATCAATGGCTTTCTGTAAAAATATTCAATCCACGTTATATCATGGCACGTTACAGGGTAAAGGGCAGAATGGTGAGGACATAGATATACACTTTTGTTTCTATGTATGGAGCCCTAGCCACACTGTCTCTGGCTGTAACCCATACAACCTCCATGTAAAAAATGGTTTCATATTCAATCAGATCTTACAGCACAGTGTTGACTTTAGAGGTTTTTATCTCCTGCTCTATGAATTGAACTTTAATCACACACAGGAGGCCCCTGCAGAGCAAGAGATAAGAAATTCTAAATGAAACAGACTGTGCAATAAAGGAAGTTTAAACATTAGATTTCTCTCTACAGGAAATGTGTAGGGAGACTAAGAAGGTCACATGCAGCGAGGTGTGGCTAGGGCTACATAAGCATGTGATTTAACTGCTAAAAATTGAGCAGAGAGACTGCAGGGGCATGTTCTGCACACCAAAAATGCTATATTAAGCTAAAGTTATTTAGGTGCTTAGAGTGTACCTTTAGGCTGTGTTTTGGGTGATTATCCTGGAAAAGGACTCAATAACAAGCCACAATGCAGTCTCTGAATTTGCCATGATAGCCACGGAGAGCAAGTCTGTGTTAGGCATGGGAGAGTTTACCAACAAAGCAAGCCTAGACCGTGACGTTGCCTTATATAGTGGGAACGAGCATGCAAAAGAGAGCCTTAGAAACATTTGGTTGTTAGATCAATATAGTTAATATTTTAGGTTAACAGCTCACTAAAAATGATGAATGCTCCTCAAAAGCCCACTTGTTGCATCCTTTACCCCAAAAAATGTTTTCATCCTATTCTACTCTCAGGGATTTATAGAATTGCTTGTTTTGCAGACTCAGGGCTCAGATTGCCCACCATCAATTGTCTGACCCTTTGCAGTTCTCAGCAAACGAGGGGTCTGCAGACTTATGGCTTAGGCCACATCAGGTACAAACACTCACACAGTTTGGGAGATATGGCGTAATAATCGTCATTTCTTTTTATTTGCTTTCACATATATCACAGTTTCATGTGGGCAGAGTAGGTCACTTGTTCTATGAGGTGTGGCCTGGATAGGAAATTTCAGTAACTTTATAAACTGATTCAAAGTGAATTTAAAGTTTAGCCCAAAACAGTTAAATTTAAGACATTCTCCAAATCAATTCTGTTTTTAGAATGGCCATTTTGGCCTTACTGGGAAACTATAACCACCAAACTTTAGCTTAATGAAGCAGTTTTGGTGTATAGAACATGCCCCTGCAGCATCACTGCTCAATCCTCTGCCATTTAGGAATGAAATAACTTTGTTAATGCAGCCCTAGTCACACCTCCCTGCATGTGACCTACACAGCCTTTCTAAACACTTCCTGTTGAGCAGGGTTGCTCAACAGGTACATCCCCAGATGTTGTAGAACTACAACTCCCATGATTCTTTGTCATTCTAAAGGCATGCAAAGCATCATGGGAGTTGTAGTTCTACAACATCTGGGGATTGACCTGTTGGGCAGCCCTGCTGTAGAGAGTGATCTAAAGTTTAAACTTCCTCTGCACAGTTTGTTCAATGTCGAATTTCTTATCTCCTGCTCTGTTAATAGCTTGCAGCAGCTTTGTGTCTGTAATTAATTAAAGCTCAAGTTACGGAGAAGAAAAAACTTCTAAAGAAAGTTAAATGGACGCTATAATCACCAGAGCCACCACAGCTTAATATAGCGGTTCCGGTGTTTATAGTATGTTCGTGCAGGCTGAGCAATGAATACGCTGCATTTTCAGAGTATGTTTACATTGCCGTCTAATAACATCTCTAGCGATAGTCACTCAGACAGGCTCTGCATTAAGGTACTGAACTCTCCCCATTGAGATGCACTTATTCACTCAGAGCAACACGCGTAATAGCCTCCCAATGCTTTTCTAGAGATTGTCAAGATTGATGATCATGGAGACGGAGCCATCTGTGGCGAGACCAGTGCGGTGACGGAGAAAAGGTAAGTGAAATACATTTTATCTCCATTCTGAGGGGGACTTGGGACCTAAACAGGTAAAAGTGTTAAGATCAGACTGAAAATGGAACCATTTTTTTCACGCAGACTGTGTGAGTCACGAGTCAGGGTAAGTGTGGCTGAAGCTGCACAGACAGAAACAAAGGAGAATTGAGCAGTCAGACTGATCTATAAACAAGAACTGCTTCACTATGCCAGTGCTGTTTTAGGGACTATAGCAGGCATAGGCAACCTTCGGCACTCCAGATATTTTGGACTACAACTCCCATGATGCTTTGCCAGCATGATGGGTGTAAGAGCATTATGGGGTCTGTAGTTCACAACATCTGGAGTGCTGAAGGTTGCCTATCCCTGGACTATAGTGTCCCTTTAAATGTGAAATTCACTGTCAATTCTTAATGTAATAAAATAACCCTAAGAGAAAAAAAAACGTTTACTGTTGTTCACAGAGGATTCAGACTGATACTCCTTTGTCTTGGGAATCTAATTAACTAAGAAATTCTGATTTTATTTTGCAATGGATTATTTAGCTTTTAGAAGATGATGTTCAAATAAATAAATGACTGAGTGTTCTTGCAGTCTGACATATCATTAAATTATTGCTTTGAAGAAGGTTTAATTAAACATTTGGCTGGTAATATGCGCACACAATCCTGGGAGCCACGCAGACTATCTTAATAGCCAGAAATAGCTGCATTCATACAGTTCTAGATCAATGGTTTAAAAAGAAATATAAGGATTATGAATCCAACTCAGTGAACTCACTGATTAATGCTATAACGGCATGCCATTTACTCCTTCCAGAAACCAATCCTGAGAGCAGCAGCCCAGCTGAACAATGAGAGCCAGCCACCTTCAGGATATAACACATTGTATTTGGTACAAAGGTCTCTGTGTCAGGAGTATGGTAACAATTTGTACATTACAGTGTAACAGGCGCACTAATGATCTACATGAAGCACAGTCTGGCGATTTACTTATCCTGGCTGAGGTTATGTGTTAATAGATGTTTTCCCCTAAATCCAACCTCTGATTTAAATGAACAAGTGGAGATGGAATTCTCACCGAAAGATTGTAATTGATTAAACCAGTTACACAAGACTAGAAAATGCCAGGTGAAATCAAACTGTGAGTGTAATGATAAGAGATTCTGGGATACAATTATTATAATTGGGGGGCGCAGTCTATATATCTCTACGACAGGTATTCAAATAGAACTTTTAAAGTTTAGGCAAAAATTGATATACTGGAAAACTTATAAAATGTTCTGAAAGTGTGTTCCTGCTCTGGATAGTTAGCAACTCCGATCTCTCCAGCAATAAAGATTAAATACATCCCTTGTGACAGCCCTCGCAATTCACTGTTGTGATCATTGTCACAGACAAACATTACTCAGCATCCACAGGTATTACCTCACCTGGTCACGGGACACGTCCATTATCCTCTCCACGGATAATTACTTCCTTCTATACTTCTGGTTATTTATATAACAGCTACATACCACAACATAGTACTCAGAGGTATCACTCACCTAGATCCACATTAATTAACCCTTAATCCTCCACTTCAGATATATCGATATATTTAACTCTACATTACTGCTACACCATCACCACTGCACCACAGACATCACTCACCTCTGTCGAATCCATTGGGAATTATCCTCTGCACAATGATCAGCCTCTCAGTGTTTTGCTCTGACTTGTATATGGTGTCTATGGCCTATCCAGTAATCCTTGCTCTTATACATCAAATCTGTCTCTAGAGGTATTTCTCTGGGTCATAAAACTCTTCTTAAACACTTATAGCCATATTTGGTTCAAGTAGATTGCCTGTTCTCATAGACATACCAGAACAATGTTTTAACAATAATAATAATAATAATAATATGGCTAGATCGTTCTCCCTATCCCTGCTTACCTGACTATGATAGTTCTCCCTATCCCTGCTTACCTGGCTATGATAGTTCTCCCTATCCCTGCTTACCTGGCTATGATAGTTCTCCCTATCCCTGCTTACCTGACTATGATAGTTCTCCCTATCCCTGCTTACCTGGCTATGATAGTTCTCCCTATCCCTGCTTACCTGGCTATGATAGTTCTCCCTATCCCTGCTTACCTGGCTATGATAGTTCTCCCTATCCCTGCTTACCTGACTATGATAGTTCTCCCTATCCCTGCTTACCTGGCTATGATAGTTCTCCCTATCCCTGCTTACCTGACTATGATAGTTCTCCCTATCCCTGCTTACCTGGCTAGATAGTTCTCCCTATCCCTGCTTACCTGGCTATGATAGTTCTCCCTATCCCTGCTTACCTGGCTAGATAGTTCTCCCTATCCCTGCTTACCTGGCTAAATCGTTCTCCCTATCCCTGCTTACCTGGCTAAATCGTTCTCCCTATCCCTGCTTACCTGGCTAAATCGTTCTCCCTATCCCTGCTTACCTGGCTAAATCGTTCTCCCTATCCCTGCTTACCTGGCTAAATCGTTCTCCCTATACCTGTAGCTTAAGCCCTGCCCTCCTCAGTTCTCCAAGTATATATACACACCCAACACCTTTAGCCCTACCCCCTGTCTATTTATGTTTCACTGATAGCTCTATGTGCTGTCTGTCTATATATTTGACTGACAGCTATATGTCCCTGTCCATATAGCTCTAGGTCAGTCTACAGATCAGTCTCTGGCAGTCTATATATCCATCTGTATATCTCTCTGGCAGTCTATATATATCAGTTTCTCTCTCTCTCTCTGGCAGTCTATATATATCAGTTTCTCTCTCTCTCTCTCTGGCAGTCTCTCTCTCTCTGGCAGTCTCTCTCTCTCTCTGGCAGTCTCTCTCTCTCTCTGGCAGTCTCTCTCTCTCTCTGGCAGTCTCTCTCTCTCTGGCAGTCTCTCTCTCTCTGGCAGTCTCTCTCTCGGTCTCTCTCTCGGTCAGTCTCTCTCTCTCTCTCTCTGACAGTCTCTCTCTTTCTCTCAGTCTCTCTCAGTCAGTCAGTCTCTCTCTCTCTCTGGCGGTCTCTCTCGGCAGTCTCTCTCTCTCTCGGCGGTCTCTCTCTGGCAGTCTCTCTCTCTCCTGGCAGTCTCTCTGGCGGTCTCTCTCTGGCAGTCTCTCTCTCTCTCTAGCGGTCTCTCTCTCTGGCGGTCTCTCTCTGGCGGTCTCTCTCTCTCTGGCGGTCTCTCTCTCCGGCAGTCTCTCTCTCTCTCCGGCAGTCTCTCTCTCTCTCCGGCAGTCTCTCTCTCTCTCCGGCAGTCTGTCTCTCTCTCCGGCAGTCTGTCTCTCTCTCTGGCAGTCTCTCTCTCTCTCTGGCAGTCTCTCTCTCTCTCTGGCAGTCTCTCTCTGGCAGTCTCTCTCTCTCTCTGGCAGTCTCTCTCTCTCTCTCTCTCTCTGGCAGTCTCTCTCTCTCTCTCTCTCTCTCTCTCTCTCTCGGTCTCGGTTCCGGTTCGGTACCTGCAGGGTTGATGTTGTCATCTCATGTCCCGGTACCGGATCCCAGTCGGTTCCTGCGGTTTGGGGGGTGGGGAGGGGGGGCTGACTCTTTACCGGAACCGGAAACACGCAGAAAGACAAAACCAGGAAGCGGCTGCTGACAGTCACGTGATACCAGGCAGTGTGTGTCACGTGAGGGGTGGGGCAACGTATTGGTCTCATGGCCCCGCCCACAACAATCAGCCAATCACTCCCCCCATAACATACTGTACCCCTCAATACCTTACTGTACCCCTCAATATCATACTGTACCCCTCAATGCCTTACTGTACCCCTCAATAACATACAATACCTTACTGTACCCCTCAATAACATACTGTACCCCCCATAACAAATTGTACCCCTCAATACCATACTGTACCCCTCAATGCCTTACTGTACCCCTCAATACCTTACTGTACCCCTCAATACCATACTGTACCCCTCAATGCCTTACTGTACCCCTCAATAACATACTGTACCCCTCAATGCCTTACTGTACCCCTCAATACCTTACTGTACCCCTCAATACCATACTGTACCCCTCAATATCATACTGTACCCCTCAATGCCTTACTGTACCCCTCAATATCATACTGTACCCCTCAATGCTTTACTGTACCCCTCAATAACATACTGTACCCCTCAATGCCTTACTGTACCCCTCAATGCCTTGTACCCCTCAATAACATACTGTACCCCTCAAGTACCTTACTGTACCCCTCAATACTTTTACTGTACCCCTCAATAACATGCTGTACCCTCAATGCCTTACTGTACCCCTCAGTAACATACTGTACCCCTCAGTGCCTTACTGTACCCCTCAATGCAACACTGTACCCCTCAATGCCTTACTGTACCCCTCAATAACATACTGTACCCCCTCAATGCCTTACTGCCCCTCAATAACATACTGTACCCCTCAATGCCTTACTGTGCACCCCTCAATAACATACTGTACCCCTCAATACCTTACTGTACCCCTCAATAACATGTGTACCCCTCAGTAACATACAGTACCCTCAATGCCTTACTGTACCCCTCAATAACATACTGTACCCCTCAATGCCTTACTGTACCCCTCAATGCCTTACTGTACCCCTCAATAACATACTGTACCCCCATAACAAATTGTACCCCTCAATACCTTACTGTACCCCTCAATACCATACTGTACCCCTCAATGCCTTACTGTACCCCTCAATAACATACTGTACCCCTCAATACCTTACTGTACCCCTCGATACCATACTGTACCCCTCAATGCCTTACTGTACCCCTCAATAACATACTGTACCCCTCAATGCCTTACTGTACCCCTCAATACCTTACTGTACCCCTCAATAACATACTGTACCCCCCATAACAAATTGTACCCCTCAATACCTTACTGTACCCCTCAATACCATACTGTACCCCTCAATGCCTTACTGTACCCCTCAATAACATACTGTACCCCTCAATACCTTACTGTACCCCTCAATGCCTTACTGTACCCCTCAATACCTTACTGTACCCCTCAATAACATACTGTACCCATCAATACCTTACTGTACCCCTCAATAACATACTGTACCCCTCAATACCTTACTGTACCCCTCAATGCCTTACTGTACCCCTCAATACCTTACTGTACCCCTCAATAACATACTGTACCCATCAATACCTTACTGTACCCCTCAATAACATACTGTACCCCTCAATACCTTACTGTACCCCTCAATAACATATTGTACCCCTCAATAACATACTGTACCCCTCAATGCCTTACTGTACCCCTCAATAACATACTGTACCCCTCAATGCCTTACTGTACCCCTCAATACCTTACTGTACCCCTCAATAACATACTGTACCCCTCAATACCTTACTGTACCCCTCAATTCCATACTGTACCCCTCAATACCTTACTGTACCCCTCAAGACCCTAATGTGTCTGAGTGTATAACAGAGCTCCACAGCAATAATACTCCCAGTAATGTGTCTGAGTGTATAACAGAGCTCCACAGTAATAATACTCCCAGTAATGTGTCTAAGTGTATAACAGAGCTCCACAGCAATAATACTCCCAGTAATGTGTCTGAGTGTATAACAGAGCTCCACAGCAATAATACTCCCAGCAATGTGTCTGAGTGTATAACAGAGCTCCACAGCAATAATACTCCCAGTAATGTGTCTGAGTGTATAACAGAGATCCACAGTAATAATACTCCCAGTAATGTGTCTGAGTGTATAACAGAGCTCCACAGCAATAATACTCCCAGTAATGTGTCTGAGTGTATAACAGAGCTCCACAGCAATAATACTCCTAGTAATGTGTCTGAGTGTATAACAGAGCTCCACAGCAATTATACTCCCAGTAATATGTCTGAGGATATAAAAGAGCTCCACAGCAATATAACTCCCAGTAATGTGTCTGAGTGTATAACAGAGCTCCACAGCAATAATACTCCCAGTAATGTGTCTGAGTGTATAACAGAGCCCCACAGTAATAATACTCCCAGTAATGTGTCTGAGTGTATAACAGAGCTCCACAGTAATAATACTCCCAGTAATGTGTCTGAGTGTATAACCGAGCTCCACAGCAATAATACTCCCAGTAATGTGTCTGAGTGTATAACCGAGCTCCACAGTAATAATACTCCCAGTAATGTGTCTGAGTGTATAACAGAGCCCCACAGTAATAATACTCCCAGTAATGTGTCTGAGTGTATAACAGAGCTCCACAGTAATAATACTCCCAGTAATGTGTCTGAGTGTATCACAGAGCCCCACAGTAATAATACTCCCAGTAATGTGTCTGAGTGTATAACCGAGCTCCACAGCAATAATACTCCCAGTAATGTGTCTTTAAACTACAATAAATGTGTTTAGAACACCTCTTTGTCCCTCTTTGCCTATTGGACATTTTGTAAGGTGTATGGTGTGTCTGATCAGTCCAGTGGGGCACCATGAGTAAAAAACAAACAAACACCATTGTGTACTTCCAAATATCCTATAGACTGTAAAGCCGTTTGAGCAGGGTCCTCTTCAACCTATCGTTCCTGTAAGTTTTCTTGTAATTGTCCTATTTATAGTTATATCCCTCCCTCTTATAATATTGTAAAGCGCTACGGAATCTGTTGGCGCTATGTAAATGGCAATAATAATAATAATTCAAGGGAAAACAGTTACGGTTACATTTAGAATGAATTAGCCCGATACATTATACAGACACCTTCTCCAACAAGTTTCTTTCAACGTTGGAAGCCATTCATTTCACACTAAGACCTAAAGGAACACTGTAGTGTAGGGAATATACAAATATACATTCCTAATGCTACAGTGCCCTGCTGCCTGTTTAGGTGGATGAGTGAGAGTGCTGGATCTTGATGATCTCAGCCAATCTAATGCTTCTCCTATAGGGAAGCATTGGAGGCAAACTGCCGCACTGCTCCAATCAGTGTCTCCTCTTAGAGACGCACTGAATCAATGCATATCTGTGGTGAGCGTCCGTGTCTCCCTGCTGAACGTGGGTCATACAAAGATTGCTGGACCGAACCCGGGAATACAGTCACTAGAAGGCCCTGGAGGTTGTGCTAAGGATCAGTGTCCTCTGAAAGGCAGCGTTTACACCGCCGACCTTACATTGAGCTGTTAGAAAAAGATATGGCGTATACTGCGGCCAAAATTATACGTACATAGAACTTCACGTATAATTTTGGGTCCAGTATACGCCATATCTTTTTCTGTCTAATTACTACACGAGGTCTTGGGAATCCTTGTATTGTGTACAGCAGCCCTCACTAATTCATTGCACTATAGAGAGCGCCAATAACTTTTGTTTTCTTTACATTGAGCTCGGGTGGGTTTGGTGACTATTCTGTCTATTTAGCAAACTCCCTGGCTCGTGCCCTCTATACCTGCCTCTCCAGACGATGAATAAACTTTCTTTTGTGTTCAATGTTTGTTGTGTTTGTGACATGCTGTGTTATGTTTACAGAATCATTAAGCAGATCATATGTTACCTATACCACTAGCCACTGGCAAGTAAAAAATATAGCCCTGGGAAGTAGAAATGCACTCCTTCTGAGTGTGTCATGAACCAGGCAGGCTTGCAGTGGCAAGTAACTTTATTTATTTATTTTAAATTCTTTATTTTAAATTGCCAAATTATACAATTTAATACAAAAGGTACGTATTATTATTATATTATTATTTATATAGCGCCAGCAAATTCCGTAGCGCTGTACAATGGGACATATCATATCATACAAGGCCATAACATCCGATTTTCCAACAAAGTGTAAGGTATAGTAGCCCATGTGTAACCGCAATATCACATCATATTCTCTGACCGGCGATAGTATCAGTTGTATATCTAATGACAAGGTTTTAGAAATATATACGAAAATAGTGTAACAGTGGTTGTAACCATGTAACCAGCCCTGCCCTACCCACTTGCTATTGACGAGTATGCACGTATAATAAGAGACTTGTTAGTAGGTAGTTATGCGGCTGATGGAACTAGAGGTTCTGGCCCAACCAATGAACAAAAAAAAGTGGTGGCAAGTAACTTTAAAATCTGGCTAGTAGCGTAGGGCTTGGAATTTGAATCTCTGTATGCCATCCTAGCTATTATTGGCATGTGTGTTCATATTACTGGGCTCTGATCCGTACAACAAAATGTTCTGTATGGAAAAAACACATGGCCCAGAACTGTGTCACAATCGCAGACTTAACAAGCGAGGATTTAAAACCATGTGGCATTCATTTTCGAAAAATTTGGAGTTTATTAATTACATTTGGTATTTTGGAGAATTGATAAGAGAATTGGCAGTGATTGGAAAATTACTAAGGGAAGAGTCCTTCTAGTGCGGCTATTAAGGTGAAAAGAGTAGAATTGCTCGTCAGTCCTCATACTTTAATGAGTTCCATGTTGTATATACTGGGATATGTGGCCATTTACACCGATCTCTCAAAGTCCAGACACCAGAATGAAACTATCAGGAGGTTAGAATAAATTCCTTTATGAACATTTTTATAAGAATAAAACCTCCAGTCTGAGGGGTACTGCCATATTCCGGGTTCACACTGTAAATTCAGACTGCATCGCATTAACAAGATGGTCCTTATTGTCTCTATTTAATATCACTGACATCGCTCTTCCATATCCATTAATAGGGGACACAGAATGTCAATATATTAATGTGACACTCCCGATATAGGACGTTCTCTCTCCTCGGGATACACATATCCTCTAGTACTAATAAAACAATTGCTGGTCACTGCTCCCATATTATCACTGCTGATTCCATGTTTTATTGTGTTTTGGCTGCCGCAGAGGTGTGAGGTTAGCTAAAGTGATCGAACGTTTCCATAGATTTCCATAATACTTTACCAAACAAAAACACTGCCATTAGCTGGCCGATGAAATGGGCTCTAACGGCCAAACTTGAGATTCATAGTTAAGTACAGTTTGTCCTGCTGAGATCTGTAGAAAAAGATTCATTACATTGTACAGCGCTACGGAATCTGATGGCGCTATATAAATAATAATAATAATAATAATTACATGTTCCATTATCATTGTTTTATGTATATATTGCTTTACACTTCACTACATAGCTATGTATTGCAGTAACGGCCAACGTTTGGCGCCAAAGGGATGGCTGAGCGTCATGAGAACATAGTTTGTAGACTATTTGAAGTGGCAATGTTTAACGATCATAGACACGGGAGAAGCCACACTTTCAAGGTGATTGAATACACATAAAATGTGCATTCTGCTGGAGGAATGGATACCTCCTTTATATAAGTTTTAAAAAGCAATGCTTTCTTTATGGGAAATGGGAATGGATTGTCGAAAAGTGGGGTGTGGTGGGGGAGGGGGCATTCATATTTTTTATGGCACCAAAACAACTTAAGTGCACTTCGTATGTTTTGGTCTCATATTTATACTGTGTTTTTATTCACATTCAAATATCTTTAATTTTGCCAAAAATAAATAAGTTGCAACATAACCGCATCCCCATCGCCACGCCATTCTCTTTTCACAAAGCAACTTCCTTATTAGATGTACTCTGAGTGTACTCATCTCAACCAATGAGAGATCAGTGTGAGCTGGTCTGCTGACATGACTCCGCCCACAACCAGACACTCTACTTTTATTATAGTCTCCCTTTGAGGTTTGAAAGGCTGTACAAATAATAAGAGGACCGTGAATTGCGTGGGTTGGGTCACGTCTGCAGCTCAGGTCATACTGACTTCTTATTGGCTGATCTACACCATCTGCCTTCCAATCAGAAAGTTGGAGGAGGTTAGGAATGTTATACTGCTACCAGTACTAGCAAAACTAGAAATTTGAATGTGTAGAATGATACAGCATGGAAATTGGGCCACAAATGAAGTTATGTTGGTGCCTGAGAACTATTCTGGAACATTAATGTAGCCGTCATCATGGGATTTACCTTTTGGCTGCTCCACATTTAGCGTGTTGGCCCAGCATTGCTCCGCACACGTAAAGCCTATTATTAGCCATTTATAAACGAGTGTCCCACACACCGCCATTGATTATACCAGGGATGGCAGGCTCACAGCTATACAGAGCATGAGATGATTAAATGATCCACTTGCAGTCCCTGATGTTCTTGTTTCAGTCCTCACTACTGCCACCTCTATCACCTCGTACAGCCATCTCTGATATAAATTGTATGTCGAATTAATGAATAGCTTGCCGAATTTGTGCCAAGTAAATATTGAGAAATTTGTACCAGATCCCAGGGAATGTTTATTTTATTCCCAATATAGCAAAACACCCAAATGCAAAACATTCACCCCATTGTGCTTGAATACATCACCTTTATTTTCCTGCAAAGACTAATCTTTGGTTAATTCAATGAGAGACAGTTCTGTTCGGGAGGAGACGCGGTTTTGGCTGGCGAGTTGCGGTAACTGCCTAAAACAGCAGTAAGTTTATATGTCCACGTGTGTACGTGATCATTAGTCCTTAGTTTCATCTCTCATAGTAGAACATTATATTTATTATGACGTATACATATTTGTATTACCTATATATGTACATATGCATATATATTTAATATATATTTTCGTTAAATACTCTTGAGTTCAATATGCGTAAGTGTAAATACACACACATTCACACTTCCTATCGCGTGTGTAGGCTACAAAATATACGCTATATATTTTTGTGTGACTAAACTTGCTAAGGCAGCAGTGACTTGAAGGCACTTTGGTCATAAAATAATTTTTTGCATTTTAAAATAAATCCCAGAGATGCCGAGAAACCATACGAAGAGATTCTTGCTACCGAGAAAAGACATCTGCCCAGCACTGACTCGGTAGAAGGATGCATAAGCTGTGTGATTGTCTCCGTCTGCTAGTCTCACGGGTATCTTTTAGACTTCACTTGTTTTCAGAAAAATAAAATAAAAAAAAAGCTGAACTGCTGTTTCTGGTCCAAAACCTATTCAACAGTCAGTTCTTGGTTCCTTGCAATATACCATATCTATGTAGTTTCCTGCAGTTTCAATAATTTTGTTCATGTAGTGTGGAAGAGGCTTTAAAAATCTGTAAAAAAATCCGCTCACTTGCTTTTAGCCCACATTCTGCAACGCCACCAGTCTACGTCTCAGTGTCGCTGGTAAAGTATTGAGCCCCAAGCTTGTAGTGGCTTTGGCCATTTCTGTCTCTGTATTACGTCATCTGATTTCCACCGGAAGGCACTGTAGTGAGGACAGCTGTGTGCGCGTTGAATTGAGGTGTCCTGCGGATGGCACTGTAGTCTTAGGCTAGCAGACCCATACGAGTGACTTTAGCAGAAAGGAATGTGTGCAACAGGAAAACAACAGGCTTCGGACACGTGTGCAAATCCAGGGTCTGAAAGAATAGAGAGGATCGTGAGAAGGATAAAAAAAAAATATATATATAGTGCATGTCAGTTGAAATGCAAAAAATCAGTCCAAATAATTTGGGGAAAGTAGTCTCTAACCCAGCTGAGTTGTGGGTTCCCAGCAAACTTGGTTAATTACTACAGTTACTGTAATATACATGCAGCAGCCCACGACGACACACTGTTTAGTGAGCATACCCCTCAGTTTATGGAATATTAGGTATCAGTAGAGCCATGGCACACGTGACCCCTTGCTATGCATTACGGTTTATCTGTAATAAGGGTTTCAGAAAAATGGTAACATTTCTTTCAACCTCAGACTGACTCACTATAACTACTTTGCCCTGCGCAATTAAAGCATCACACAAGGCAGGTATTGGCCCATCATTATATACACATATATGCAGATAGTGGAGTAAATATACGTAAATAAATAGATAAATAAGAAAGATGCTCCTGTTAATGTTACTGCTGTTGCTGCAGATTCACTTTGCCCTTTAGTTGTTAGCCGTTGAAGCTAATGAAAACGCAGGGTTTATTCATTGACAAGAGAAATATACATTTTAAGCCAAAATAGTGACCTGACAGTAAAGTTGGATCATTTTTCCCCACTCCTGAAATTTGCAAATCTCTTGTCAGTTTCCCATAATGGATGAAATTTCCAAGATCCAAAGAATATGGCTAGAATAGTAAGGGTAATTCTAATGCACTTAAAGGGTTTCTCTAAGTATATAAACTACTAGGGCAGTGGTTATGGTGGTAGGAGTACCCTGACCCTGTTTTCTGGTACAGGTAGTGGTCATGGTGCCTGGAGTAGCTCTTTAGTTAAAGCTCTGTGAAAAATATATAAACAAAATCAGCTATAAATGTATCCATCACACACAGATTATGTAATGACTGGCAGGACAGGGCGGACTGTACGTCGAACATTTACAGGCAAACATAGGCATTTATTACCCAAACTGTGAATTTGGGAGAACTGACCAGGAAACTGAAAATCATAAGCCAAACTTCCAGTAACAAAGTTGGAGTAATAAATTAGTTGTAGAATTTTTTCGCAGGGAATATTTTGGCTAAAAACATACAATTCCTGGTCTGGTGGACCCCACAGAACTGATGCACATTCTCATCTTACCAGCTCTCCCTCTGGACCCCCAAAATCCAGATACAGGTTTCTTTTTCCATCGTCCGCTGACATCCGGAGCTTCTCAAAGGGATATCTGTGCAATACTGGTCCTGAGGGCTCCCCACGACACACTGTGAACCCCGTGTCGTAGTGTATGGAAAGTGAGACGCCTTCTCCGCGCAGTGTGCAGCCTGCGTACAGATATGTGTTAGCACATGACATTAATAAACATACTCCATATATAGTATTCTCTGTGTGGTACTCTAGCAGTGATCGCAGGCCTCTGGTATGTCTGCGAAATCTACAAAGGCAAATATCCATTGTTCGCTAGTTATAAGCAGCTGTATTCTTAATAGAAATTAAAAGCACCATGCTGGGGGGGGGGGAGTAACGCACTTTCATGGCGCGGTGCCTGCAGGGGAGAGATTTAATGCAGATTTCATGGCCCGGTGCCTGCGGAGGAGGGTTTTAATGCAGATTTCATGGCCCGGTGCCTGCGGAGGAGGTTTTAATGCAGATTTCATGGCACGGTGCCTGCGGGGGAGAGATTTAATGCAGATTTCATGGCACGATGCCTGCGGAGGAGGGTTTTAATGCAGATTTCATGGCCCGGTGCCTGCGGAGGAGGGTTTTAATGCAGATTTCATGGCCCGATGCCTGCGGAGGAGGGTTTTAATGCAGATTTCATGGCCCGGTGCCTGCAGAGGAGGGTTTTAATGCAGATTTCATGGCCCGGTGCCTGCGGAGGAGGGTTTTAATGCAGATTTTATGGCACGGTGCCTGCGGAGGAGGGTTTTAATGCAGATTTCATGGCCGGTGCCTGCGGAGGAGGGTTTTAATGCAGATTTTATGGGACGGTGCCTGCGGAGGAGGGTTTTAATGCAGATTTTATGGCACGGTGCCTGCGGAGGAGGGTTTTAATGCAGATTTCATGGTGCGGTGCCTGCAGAGGAGGATTTTGTAATGCACTTTTATGATACAGTGCTTGAGGGGGAGGATTTTAATGTTGATTTCATATGCTATTATAGAACTTAATTAAGAAATAAAATTAATTAAATTAGAGGAACTTGTGAGTCTGAAAGCCAGGTTATTACACAATGAAACAGACTTTCCGCACACATTAACCATCAGATTTCCTGTGCAAATTGCATACTCTTCAGTGAAGCTACCATTACCCTAAAATTAAAATTCATAAATAGGCGTCTCTGGTGTGCCACTTACTGACGGTGACTTCCTGGGTGAGTTCTGCGGCAGCATGGCAACCCTGCACCAACGTCCTGGTCCATGCAGACAGATCCCGTTGATTCTCCACTCGAAACACATGTGTCTCAATGCCCTGAGGACAACCTGTGCGAGTGCCGAAGGTTAGGTGGGACCCAAGGGAGGGTGATCCATGTCCAGGACCCGAGTGTACCAACCTGGATTGGAAGAGGGGACACCAAACTATTACTGCTGGCTGCCGTTGGAGATTCCCAGCATTACTACATGTACACAATGACATTTAGCTAACCTGTGGATGACTAGGAATCTGCACATTATAGGTCAAAGATGGAAAATGATGGATTGGTAAATGTATTCACTCTGCCTTTATTGGCTAAAATCCTAGAAGTTCTGGTCTGTGGTTTGGCAGTGCTTGTATTAGTAAAAATCCTAGAAGTTCTGGTCTGCCATTTAGCACTGCTACTATTGGTATAAATCCTAGAGGTACTGGTCTGCCATTTGGCACTGCTTGTATTGGTAAAAATCCTAGAAATTCTGGGTCTGCAGTTTGGCACTGCTTCTATTGGTATCAATCCTAGAAGTTCTGGTCTGCCATTTAGCACTGCTACTATTGGTATAAATCCTAGAGGTACTGGTCTGCAGTTTGGCACTGCTTCTATTGGTATCAATTCTAGAAGTTCTGGTCTGCAGTTTGGCACTGCTTCTATTGGTATCAATTCTAGAAGTTCTGGTCTGCCATTTGGCACTGCTACTATTGGTATAAATCCTAGAGGTACTGGTCTGCAGTTTGGCACTGCTTCTATTGGTATCAATTCTAGTTTGAGCGACACCAAACACTCTGAACTGAGAAACCATAGAGGTTGTGATTTTAAAATGTGCGCGTATGGTTTGTACCTGGTAGATATTAGAGGCAGTCGCTTTTTTGGACTCTCCCATTCCCCTCTTGTCCGTGGCATTGCTTCAAATAGCAGAAAGTCCTTCTGAGAAACCGCAGTGAGCACTGGGTGCCAACTGGAGCGTCCGTCTTCCTGAGATACCTGTACATGAGATGAATATTGGTATTTGTGAAGGCACTGCGTGGATTGTGGATTAATACAAAGACTGGGATATGTACTGATGGAGAGAAAGTACTCGTAGTGCAGTCTACACAGCACAATCACCACTTACTGAGACAGCTAAGATCATCTCATGAGATAAGAGAGCATCTTATGCAGAGGGGGAGAACAAAGTATGCCGCTTACAGCAATAGAGAGTGCCAGCATACTGCGAGAGAGCACAGGACACTGATAAACAGAGAGCGCAGCTTACTGAAAGAGAGAGAGAGAGAGTCTGGGTTACAGGGGGAGAAAGCAAACACAGGTTAGGGAGGCAGACAGCAAACACAGCTGGAAATTACAGACAGTAAGTAAGTACAGACGCAGGCAGCACAGTTACAGGAGGCAACAGTAAACACAACTGAATGGGGACAGACAGCAAACTCAGGGTAAAGAGTCTGCCAGCTCAGGGTAAAGAGACCGCAAACTCAGGGCAAAGAGACCGCAAACTCAGGGCAAAGAGACTGCCAGCTCAGGGTAAAGAGTCTGCCAGCTTAGGGTAAAGAGTCCGCCAGCTCAGGGTAAAGAGTCTGCCAGCTCAGAGTAAAGAGACCGCAAACTCAGGGCAAAGAGTCTGCCAGCTCAGGGTAAAGAGTCTGCCAGCTTAGGGTAAAGAGTCCGCCAGCTCAGGGTAAAGAGTCTGCCAGCTTAGGGTAAAGAGTCCGCCAGCTCAGGGTAAAGAGTCTGCCAGCTTAGGGTAAAGAGACCGCCAGCTCAGGGTAAAGAGTCTGCCAGCTCAGGGTAAAGAGTCCGCCAGCTCAGGGTAAAGAGTCTGCCAGCTCAGGGCAAAGAGACCGCAAACTCAGGGTAAAGAGACCGCAAACTCAGGGTAAAGAAAATGCAACCTCAGGGTAAAGAGACCAATTAAATATAGTTGAAGGAAGGGTATTGTAAAGCAGGAAAAAAAGACAAACACTGAACCAACTGACAGTCAGACAATAATTAGGGAAACAAGGAGACAGGCCGAGCACAGTAGGGCATACTGAGAGTCTGTGTGCATTTAGAGAGAATCTGTCTGATAGAAACAGACACTACGTATCACACATGCTCACATTGCTGCTGTATTGTATCACCCTGCAGGCGGCAACCAATAACCCAGGAATGGCTACTGATGGAGTTGGGAAATAACAGCTCCCCTGCCTGCAGCTGAAGAATTGCAGGGCAGCTCTATCACGTCTAGAGAGACAGGGGGGTTTATTCATATTGCGGTTTGTTTATTGATCGTTTATCCAGGACACTGTGGATTATGTTCTAACCTCAGACTCAGAATGTCCCCCCTATCCCCCTATATATCTATATATATGGGACTATTTACTAAATGCCTAATTTCAACCCATTTTGTTATTCGCCAAAGGCATATTTGGTTATTTTAGCCGATATTTGCATTTTAATTTGGCTGCAGTTCAGTTTTTTGTTGAACTCTGTACAAATAAATCTCCATATGAAACGAGTGACTTGGTTTATAACAAACAGCCGAACCGTAAACAAACTGCCTTCATTTGGTTGTTTCAATTCTCCCGATTAAGAGGGTTATTTACCAAAGTGAATTTTGAATCTAAGGCCAGAGTAGTCGAACTGATAGCATTGCCAGATAATTTTTCCAGTTTTGCTCTCTTGAATTCCCATTCTAGTGCAGAACCCTAACAATCCCCAGACCAGGAGAGGAACTTCCAACCTTCTAAGCCATTCTACGTCTCTCTAATGCTACCCAAACCCTCCCTTAAACCTATACGGATACCCCAAACCTAAATCCCCCCCAAACCGATACATTGGCAGCCTTTTTCTCTCCCCAGCTCGGCTATATTTTCAAGCATTGATATTTTAGATCGAATTTAGTTATTTTAAATCAATTCACAAAATCCAGTGTTTAGCGATGTAACAATATTATCCAGTTGAATTTAACAGGGATCCATTTGGCCGATGATCTGAGTTGATTCGGTTAGCATTTGGTTGTTAGTGCATTGCGTGAACCACACAGGGATTTTAGCTTCCAAATGTACGAGAATTATGTTGAATGAAATCAAATTTATAAAAACAAATTCAGCATTTAGTGACTAGACACTAAAATGTCCCATATAGGACAATTATCAAGAGAATAGACAGATGAATAGTGGGCTAGAAGATGACACGGGAATTCACTAGGAAAAAACATTCAATGCAGGTCAGGCAACAGCAGGATCTTGGGATTTGTAGTTTCAGATTGTAAGGACCAGAATTGCAGGGCCACGTATTGGGACAGAAACTCACTTAAAATAACTCCCAGTTTACACTGACAAGAACGCAAAAGGCTGGAGGGAGCAAAGCCCAACAATACATCACCTGTTCAGCAACCCAGCCCAGGTATCTGAGATCCTCACTCGTAGCTCCCAACATGCGCTGGGTCTCCGCAAGGACCTGAGGCAGCAGAGCGGTGATGTTACTGTGCAGAGCCTGAGACCAGGACAGTGCTGAGGCTGAATCTCTGCACCGGAGCACGATGGAGTGCGCCCCGTCTGGAGAGCGAAGTTCTACCAACCTGAAAGACAGACACGCATGGTGGGAACGAGAATTGGATATAAGCCTAGATCTGGCTCACACTGTGTCCACTCACCTGCCTTCGGGGTCTGACATGCTGAGGTTGCGCGCTGCGTAGCACATTTTTAAGGGGATGACCTTGCAGTCTCTGGATATGTGCTTTGGAGACCCTGAGTTATCGCTGTGTGCAGGGCTGTCCCACGGCAGGTCCCCAACCAGCGATGCCTTCCTGATGTACGGAGAGACATCTTGCAGAAAGCGCACTGCAAACAACATATATAAAGTGACATATTATTCAAAAGCATCCCAGCCCCGAAAAAGTTAATAAAAACAGACGTTTTGAAAGCCTCCCGTCCTGTAGATTGCATGGAATAGAGATATTTTCTTTCTGTATAAACCACCGTGTGTAATAGTTATAAAGATTATTATGTTTTAACTGTTTCACTGCCAACATGGTCACAAATGTCGAAGCCAATAAAAGAAATGTTTGCCTTATGGATTCTGTTTGTTATTTTCTTTCAATCAGTAAGGGATGCATTTCACACTGTACCAAAAACGTTCCCAGAATAACACAGGGAGAACATTTCAATATGATTTTAACCCTCTAAGGGACACGCTGCATTAGTCGTTACACATTTTTTTACTTGTATCTATTGGCTCTTTTAGATTTAAACTCTACACCTACTGTGTTTTGTTAGAATTCAGTGTTTGTCTTGTTTAGTTATTGTACAGCGCTGCAGAATCTGTAGGCGTTATATCATATTAATTGTTTTCTAGCCCCCTCTTTACATAACCTGTCCCCACCTCTCTTCCAACCAACCAGAAATTCCATTCTGTCTGAAGATAACATCTATTTGGACATGTTATCCATATATGGAGGAGAGAAGAACTGAGAAATTTAGAGAAAGGGAGAAGTTGGGTTCTGGTATGGAAGGAGCGAGGAGACAGACGAGGCCTCTTGGACTGTTTTTAGTTGGTGACAGATTTGTGAGGTGCAGCTGTGAGGAAATGGCACAGATTCAGCCAAATCTCCGACCAGTGACATCAGGAAAATGGTTTTTGGTTGGCGTTTACGCCCAGCGACACTTGAAATTTCCAGAAAGGTCAGGCCACGTTAGCGTTGCAGTAATGTGTGCCCTAGAACCACGATAACAAGCTGAACTACTCTTTCCACTGCCCCTAAATGGAGGTTTTTTGTGATGTTTATAGAGTTTTAGGTTTAATTGCCAAGTGGGAGCAGAGCTCGTTTCATTTAGTATGTAGACTCCAAAAATATGGACGTGCTCGCTGGCAGCCAAGGATAACAGCCTTAAACAGACACATTTTCTGATACTCAGAGACAGAAAACTGGGAACGGCCACCGTCCATGTCACTGGCTCCCCGGGAGAGCTGTGAGAAGACGATGCTGTAACAAAACTAGCACGGCGGGCAGTGTCTCGGAATTCTGATACTGCTCCCCACTCTCATTAATACTTGGAGTTTGTTAAGGCATCTGATACACTTGCAACAAATAATTAATAGTAAAACGGAAATCAGTTGGTTCATATGGAAAATCGTGTTCTTGGTTAGAACACTGGCTTAAAGGGATTCTCCAGTGCCAGGAAAACAAAGCCATTTTCCTGGCACTGGAGTATCCTGGAGTGCCTCCCTTCCTCCTGCCCCCCATCCCATGTCGCTAACGGGGTTAAAAGCCGATGTCCCTCGGCGCTGGGTCAGGCTCCGCACACGCATTAGACCTCCAAATAGGAAAGCATTATTCAATTATCTACTATATCATTGTCATTAGTACTATGCCTCGCCTCTCTCGTTAATACTATACCTCGCCTCTCTCGTTAATACTATACCCCACCTCTCTCGTTAATACTATACCTCGCCTCTCTCGTTAATACTATACCCCGCCTCTCTCGTTAATACTATACCCCACCTCTCTCGTTAATACTATACCCCGCCTCTCTCGTTAATACTATACCTCGCCTCTCTTGTTAATACTATACCCCGCCTCTCTCGTTAATACTATACCCCGCCTCCCTCGTTAATGCTATACCCCGCCTCCCTCGTTAATACTATACCCCACCTCTCTCGTTAATACTATACCTCGCCTCTCTCGTTAATACTATACCCCGCCTCTCTCGTTAATACTATACCCCGCCTCTCTCGTTAATACTATACCCCGCCTCTCTCGTTAATACTATACCCCGCCTCTCTTGTTAATACTATACCCCGCCTCTCTCGTTAATACTATACCCCGCCTCCCTCGTTAATGCTATACCCCGCCTCCCTCATTAATGCTATACCCCTCCACTCTCGTTAATACTATACCCCGCCTCCCTCGTTAATACTATACCCCGCCTCTCTTGTTAATACTATACCCCGCCTCCCTCGTTAATACTATACCCCGCCTCTCTCGTTAATGCTATACCCCGCCTCCCTCGTTAATACTATAACTCGCCTCTCTCGTTAATACTATACCCCGCCTCCCTCGTTAATACTATACCTCGCCTCTCTCGTTAATACTATACCCCGCCTCCCTCGTTAATACTATACCTCGCCTCTCTCGTTAATGCTATACCCCTCCACTCTCGTTAATGCTATACCCCGCCTCTCTCGTTAATACTATACCCCGCCTCCCTCGTTAATGCTATACCCCGCCTCTCTCGTTAATGCTATACCCTGCCTCCCTCGTTAATGCTATACCCCGCCTCCCTCATTAATGCTATACCTCGCCTCCCTCGTTAATGCTATACCCCTCCACTCTCGTTAATGCTATACCCCGCCTCTCTCGTTAATACTATACCCTGCCTCCCTCGTTAATGCTATACCCCGCCTCCCTCGTTAATGCTATACCTCGCCTCTCTCGTTAATACTATACCTCGCCTCTCTCGTTAATACTATACCTCGCCTCCCTCGTTAATACTATACCTCGCCTCTCTTATTAATACTACAACCTGTGCATCCCCTTGTACTGATCCCTCTCTATTCTCAGACTCAAAGATCACACCTATTACTCCACCAGTGCTGGTCAATCACATAGACACAGAGGTCGATTTACTCTTCACATGCTGCAGTTTTCAACTATTGTAAAAAAGGCTAACATTGATATAGAAAGGGTAGTAGATACCTGGAATAGCCTTCCAGTGGGAGCAGTAACAGCGATATAGAAAGGGCAGTAGATACCTGGAATAGCCTTCCAGTGGGAGCAGTAACAGCGATATAGAAAGGGTAGTAGATACCTGGAATGGCCTTCCAGTGGGAGCAGTAACAGTGATATAGAAAGGGCAGTAGATACCTGGAATGGCCTTCCAGTGGGAGCAGTAAAGGCTAACAGAGATATATAAGTCTGCGTCTTCAAACACTGGTATCCATTGTCTGAGGAGGATAGGGGTTGAATTCCTCACTCCACTCTGTACTCTTCCTCTCTGTCATTTATTGCACATCTCCACAGGTCTAAACTAGGATAAGGCAGGCACAGCATCATGGGACCTGGTGATTTATCCCAATAAATGTGAAAAATGGGTGTAAAAAGCTGGAGGTGTGAGCTCACTTATTTGGCTGTTTTTTTGTGAAATAAAACCATCGTTAATGCATTAAATACACGATAAATTGTGATGAATTGAAGACTGAATTACTATAGCGCGGTCGTTGAATTTTTATCCAAATCAGCGACTTTGAACACAACGTTTCTATAGATTTTTCAGGTCAGCCCAGTACGCTGTTTAGTGAATGAGCCCCGTCATTCCAGAGTGCGGGCCAGCACACATTGCTGAGATACACACACCCAAGGCCTGGGGATTGTGCGTCTCCCTGACTGCTTCCAGCTGGGATTGGAGCTGCCAAATTAACCCTTCTCTAAACCCAGCTCTGTCACTGTTATTGGGATAACACACAGGAATTCTCGCCTGGAGCCAAGTGTGCTGTAGGATTTGAATGGTTTAAATGATACAGATAAAGGTTATTATTTTTTTTTTAAAGGGACACTACTTCTTAATTCCCAGTCCCTCTATTCAGACTGTGTAAATCATTGCGGTTTTCAAGAAACGTTTGGCTGAATACACAACACCAGTGCTTGTCAATCAGGTAGACACACAGGTCGATTTACTCTTCACATCCTGCAGTTTTCAACTATTGTAAAAAAGGCTAACAGTGATAAAGAAAGGGTAGTAGATACCTGGAATAGCCTTCCAGTGGGAGCAGTAACAGTGAAATAGAAAGGGTAGTAGATACCTGGAATAGCCTTCCAGTGGGAGCAGTAACAGGGATATAGAAAGGGTAGTAGATACCTGGAATAGCCTTCCAGTGGGAGCAGTAACAGTGATATAGAAAGGGTAGTAGATACCTGGAATAACCTCCCAGTGAGAGCAGTAACAGTGATATAGAAAGGGTGGCAGATACCTGGAATAACCTTCCAGTGAGAGCAGTAACAGTGATATAGAAAGGGTAGTAGATACCTGGAGTAGCCTTCCAGTGGGATAGTAGAAAGGGTAGTAGATACCTGGAATAGCTTTCCAGTTAACAGCGATAGAAAGGGTAGTAGATACCTAGAATAGCCTTCCAGTGGGAGCAGTAACAGTGATATAGAAAGGGTAGTAGATACCTGGAATAGCCTTCCAGTGGGAGCAGTAACAGTGATATAGAAAGGGTAGTAGATACCTGGAATAGCCTTCCAGTGGGAGCAGTAACAGATATAGAAAGGGTAGTAGATACCTGGAATAGCCTTCCAGTGGGAGCAGTAACAGGGATATAGAAAGGGTAGTAGATACCTGGAATAACCTTCCAGTGGGAGCAGTAACAGATATAGAAAGGGTAGTAGATACCTGGAATAACCTTCCAGTGGGAGCAGTAACAGCGATATAGAAACATGCATTCAGTTGTTAAAAGTGCATTTTGACTGGAAAACGATTGCACAAATGTTATCTGTAGAAACTACTTTTTTCAATATAATTGGTGTTTATACTTTAAAAAAAACTTAATTGTAGTGAACTGAAGCCCATGCTGCACTTTAATCTACAATAGTGGTATACGATATAGCAATAACAATAGCAATAAAAAGTGATTAGTTTTTCCCTCAAACTAAAAAGCAACTTTGGGGAGCAATCACCATGGAAACCAATGGAATGTTCCTGCTGATTGATCTACAGCTGATACAATCACCATGGAAACCAATGAAATGTTCCTGCTGATTGATCTACAGCTGAAACAATCACCATGGAAACCAATGGAATGTTCCTGCTGATTGATCTACAGCTGATACAATCACCATGGAAACCAATGGAATGTCCCTGCTGATTGCTCTACAGCTGAAACCATCACCATGGAAACCAATGGAATGTTCCTGCTGATTGATCTACAGCTGAAACAATCACCATGGAAACCAATGAAATGTTCCTGCTGATTGATCTACAGCTGAAACAATCACCATGGAAACCAATGGAATGTTCCTGCTGATTGATCTACAGCTGATACAATCACCATGGAAACCAATGGAATGTTCCTGCTGATTGCTCTACAGCTGATACAATCACCATGGAAACCAATGGAATGTTCCTGCTGATTGATCTACAGCTGATACAATCACCATGGAAACCAATGGAATGTTGCGCCCTTTTAGCCCATTACACTGGGACTTTTTTAATAACTTGGAACATTTTAGTTCCCACTTTGAAATCAAGAAAGAATAAACTTTATGGACGTGAGTAAATTTTAGTCTGTTTAAACTACTAATTTGCCCTAACATCCTATATAACAGACTGCGCTTACTGCATCCTTTAATTAAGAAGTTATTGCTTTCTGTGTCACTAATGATCTCCTTACAGGAGAGTCTAATGCCAGAGGCAGGATCATTCCTGAAGTCCCAGACACATGGATTAGGAGGGTAGGGATGAGCCTCTCTACCAGCGAAACTTTACAGGATCACTTGTGTGGGGGAAGGTGATTGTAACAAATGCCAAGGGAACCCGATTAGTGTCACATGCAGACTCAGCAAATCCCTCTGCCGTGTGAACAAGCACCTCGCTGCGGAGATTAGACACCGCTCAGCAGGGATAGAGTTAAAGAAATTCCCAAAATGTCTGTTAATAGGATTTCCACCCTCTGTTGTAAGAGGAGATGGATTGTGGCAGATTCCCTTCCAGTGAGAGCTTTAACCTGTCACACCAATAACCACACCACCCGTCTGCTTAGAACAGTTACTGTCCAGCCCCGAGCAGAGATGGGGAACTCGTGGCATATGGGGAACTAAACGAAAGTGTAATATATAAACTGTTCCCTCTGTAACCGCAAACGATAATCGGGGACAGATAAGGCGGTGGCGGATGAGTTGGGGCCATTGCATAAAATGTTACATTAACTGACTTTTCACTAAACTCTGATTGGTAGTAAGATCCTGATGGCGTAACTATTCCTGAACTTTAAAATGTCCCAGTTCAGCTTATTTTTGTTTAATTGTTGCCATTTGGATTTCAGTTTGCTACGTAGTACAATTTAAGGAATAACCCCGACAACGTTTCACCCGATTGCATCCTCTACACTGCTCCTGGTCACCACCCCTGCTCCATGGGGTACATGGGAAGGAGCAAGGGGCCAGCTTCATTTCAGAGTGGCACGGTACTTGGTGGCCACTAGGAGTACTTACATAGCTACATAATAATCTCCATCGAGTTCATCCTTAAACAAGTGGCTGATGTGTGGGATTCTTGGCTAAGAAAATCTAGTCTTTGTGGTAATTGGTTCTGTAGTGATTGAGACTCTTGTAGAGTGGTAGGTTACCCAGGGATTCGGGCTCAGATCTATAGACTGTAAGCTTGTTTGAGCAGGGTCCTCTTCAGCCTACAGTTCCTGTAAGTTTTCTTGTAATTGTCCTATTTATAGTTAAATTCCCCCTCTCATAATAAGCGCTACGGAATCTGTTGGTGCTATATAAAAGGCAATAATAATAATAATATGCCACTGGCTGCCCCACTCACTTACCTTCTAATGTCACCTCCTTGCCGGCTTTTTTGAGCACTTGTACAGCTTGATCGTGCGTTGCGTTCCGTAAATCAGACCCGTTCACAGACAGGATGGCATCTCCGACCCTTAATGCCCCACTCTGATCTGCTGCCAGTCCTGGGAAGATCTTTGAGATAAGAATCGGCATCTTATTTTCTTGCCCTCCCTTAATACTGATCCCCAGCCCTCCAGATTCCTGCTTCACCACCCGAACTCTCCGCGTTGGCATGTCGACCAATGGACTATCCAAAGGGCAGCGAGCTCCGGGGCTGCCGAGACCAGATTCTGATCCGCAATCTGAACCTGCCCGGGGAGAGTTGGCTCCGGGGCGTCCAGGAGAAGCGGGGCCCCTTCGGGGGCTGCCATGGACCAAATCGGTACCATTGCTGAGACCGTTTAGACTTCCGTAGGGTTCAGTCTCTGAGGTCAGGCTCAAACTTTCTCCAGTCAGGTCAGCCTGGACGCGCACCCAGTGGTCCTGCAGCAGAAGGTCCAGGAGCCCAGACTTGGAGGCTCGTGTCCAGACTGCCATGGTGAAGGGGGAAGAAGCTGCTTGCACAGAGCGAAACAGGCACTTCCTGCCAGCAAAAGCTCATAGTGATCCCCCTCCCCCAGCTTCGTCACTGCTTAAATTCACCCAGCCTGGCACAGGTACACTGGCGCCATCTAGTGCCAGCCTGCTTCTGGTACACCTTCGAAAACATGAACCTGTAACTAACGGAAGATAATTAGAACCCACATTACATTTCATTCACTAAACTCCGAATTGTAGCTAATTAATATGTAAATGGTAAAATTTAGGCAAATTAGCAAAAAGCCGTGAATGTCGGACATTTTTCTGTTGTAGTCCAAATGTTGCCATTCAGATTTCAATTAGCTGTAGGTCGTAGTACGGGTAGTACTAAATCTCACTGTGTACGAAATCTGTACATCTGGACAGCCAAATAAACATATACAGGTATTAATAAAATAACCGGTCACTCGATGTAACATAAACCGGAATGGGTACGCTCCAAACAAAACAGCCTCTAATTCTGTAAATGTGCTACGTATCAAATAGGGTTATAAAGTCCTAGAAGGTTTGCAGTACGTTCTCTGCACTAATGTACAAGTGGCAATTGATGAAGCCTTTTCTGGTGAAACGCGTTTGGCTGGTTTTTTAATGTATTTTATTATTTATTATTAAAGGAATATTGGCTCCTAATATTGTGCTAGTGCCATATACCTTTATTTTTATTCTTTTTTATTGTTTTTATCCTTTTTACCTGGATTATTCACTCATTCAAGAATCCCAGTTGGGGATTATACCACCTAAGCCTATATAGTGAGCAGTATATTCCTGCTCACTTATATGTGAGTAGTATACCTTTCTAATATTCTTATCCGTTATTGCTATATACAGAGAGCACTATTTGTTTTTATCTTCTTCTTCATACCGAGGACCTGTACCTACCAACACCAATTCCTACCAGTGGGGGATCAACGCCACTGAATGCTATACACTCCTGAGCTGGCTAAAGCTCTACAATAGGTGAGTGACAAGGACTGTTTTTATTGCCATCATCTTTCAAGTACAGGTTTACACTATTGGAATTTATCTCTCTTATCTGCATGCTTCCACATCATCTGGATACCTGACTTCTTTGGATCCTACAACGCCTATCGATTCCACTTATTTATCTCTTCAATCAAACTTGGACTACTGTTAATTTTACACTTTTTCAGGACTTTATTCAATTTTTACTCATTTTTATGTAAGTACGCATTGTTTTTACTAATATTGTTTCTACTATTATTGTATTACATTTTCGGCACAACCTATTTTCTGTTTTTTACTGCTGTTCTCTGCACTAATGCACTGGCATTTAGCATGTAGGCTAGTGATTAACAATTTATCCAACTATTATGATATTTAGAACAAGAACAATGTATCTTATTTCCACAGACTGATTTCTTAACACATTTATTGTAGTTTAAAGACAAATTACTGGGAGTATTATTGCTGTGTAGCTCTGTTATACACTCAGACACATTACTGGGAGTATTATTGCTGGGGAGCTCTGTTATACACTCAGACACATTACTGGGGGTATTATTGCTGTGGAGCTCTGTTATACACTCAGACACATTACTGGGAGTATTATTGCTGTGGAGCTCTGTTATACACTCAGACACATTACTGGGAGTATTATTGCTGTGGAGCTCTGTTATACACTCAGACACATTACTGGGAGTATTATTGCTGTGGAGCTCTGTTATACACTCAGACACATTACTGGGAGTATTACTTGGCTGTTATACACTCAGACACATTACTGGGAGTATTATTGCTGTGGAGCTCTGTTATACACTCAGACACATTACTGGGAGTATTATTGCTGTGGAGCTCTGTTATACACTCAGACACATTACTGGGAGTATTATTGCTGTGGAGCTCTCTTATACACTCAGACACATTACTGGGAGTATTATTGCTGTGGAGCTCTGTTATACACTCAGACACATTACTGGGAGTATTATTGCTGTGGAGCTCTGTTATACACTCAGACACATTACTGGGAGTATTATTGCTGTGGGGTTCTGTTATACACTCAGACACATTACTGGGAGTATTATTGCTGTGGAGCTCTGTTATACATTCAGACACATTACTGGGAGCAGCTTGGAGCTGTGGAGCTCTGTTATACACTCAGACACATCACTGGGAGTATTATTGCTGTGGAGCTCTGTTATACACTCAGACACATTACTGGGAGTATTATTGCTGTGAAGCTCTGTTATACATTCAGACACATTACTGGGAGTATTATTGCTGTGAAGCTCTGGTATACACACAGACACATTACTGGGAGTATTATTGCTGTGAAGCTCTGGTATACACACAGACACATTACTGGGAGTATTATTGCTGTGGAGCTCTGTTATACACTCAGACACATTACTGGGAGTATTCTTGCTGTGAAACTCTGTTATACACTCAGACACATTACTGGGAGTATTCTTGCTGTGAAGCTCTGTTATACATTCAGACACATTACTGGGAGCAGCTGTGGAGCTGTGGAGCTCTGTTATACACTCAGACACATTACTGGGAGTATTATTGCTGTGGAGATCTGTTATACACTGAAACACATTACTGGGAGTATTATTGCTGTGGAGCTCTGTTATACTCTCAAACACATTGCAAACTCACATTGTAATAAAATGAAAGCCTGGTTATGGATGTAATTCCAGATGCTATGAGGCCAGCATCCTTCACAGAGCGGGAGGCTCTTTATTGGACAACTCCCTTTAATGTTTTAGAGGCAGAAGGTATGTGGTTCGGGAATGTGAGATTATTGTGTAGAAATTCCTATTCCTGGCTAATCATGGCAGCATCACTTATGGGTAGCTCCTCCCTTAGCAGTCACAGGACATTAATTAATTAGATTAATTAATTAGACTGATGGGTATAAAGAGTCCCTCCTCCCCTTACACCTCAGTCTTTTTTCCTGTCCTTAGCAAGTTCTACAGGACTTTTTACATTTTATTTTATGGCCACCTTCCTGCGTTTGTCGTGGGTTTGTTCCAAATTAAGTTCAGCCTCTCTTCATTTGAAGGATCCAGTAAACAGCCTGCATGAGCAGGACTAACTGGGTCAGGTTCAGTGTAAGTACTGAACTGCAGCGTGGGACTTAGATGGAAGGTGTTCTGAGGGAGTCACTGTTCTAGTTTATTAATGGGGTTGGTTATCCTTAAAAATTCCCCTTATTATTGGATTGCCCCTAGTAATTGGGGTCTAAATTACCCCCCATACCTTGATGGCAGTTCTTTGGAATCCACACTAGGGGGTCCTCATGTGGGGAGACCCTGCACAGACCTGTAGTGTTTTGCTCTTTGTCTGGTTTTCAGGTGGTTCCCTGGGGTGCGTGTCTCCTGGGTTCTTGGTGGGCAGTGTGTTTCCTGCGGCCGTGGGGCACTTCGACTTACTGTGGCTTCCTGGGGGTACCAGCGTTGTTGGCTGGAACGCGGTATGCGTTACGGCAGTCGGAATTGTAATCGCGGCCGAACCCGGAAGTGATTTGCATTGGCCGTGAGCATTCCAGCGGTCTGCGATTGCGTGGACCGGACGTTTTCCCCGGCTCTATTTAGACTTGATGATACAGACACTCTGCCTGTGCACTGCATCAGCTGTTAAGGCGATTTCGGTGCTGGTTTTTCTGAAGTTCATCCTGTTATTTCTTGGCTGCCTGGAGGTTTTTACTGTCATTATTAGGTAGGATTAGCAGTTCTTCTGCGTTTCATGTTTGAGGTTTTTTTTGTTTGTCAGTTTGCCTCTGGCTTTTTTATTGGGAATTGGGTTTTGAATTTCCTTTGTAGTATGTATTCTCCCTCTGCCTCTGCAAGATCCCTCTCTAGAAAACATAGGTGAGCCATTAACTTTTTAATGGGGGGGGGTTGTTAAAAGAGTGCCAAACTAAGCCTGTAATATATGTCATATATGGCTTTATTTCAGCCCCAGCAAGCATCTGGATTCTCCAGCAAGGAAATCAAGGGTCACTTGCTCCACATGGAAGAAACCTTTGCAGGGAATGCTTATTGGAAGCAGCAGATGTCCCCAGTAGGGGTTCCCAACGGGACAACCTTAAGCTCTGGATTTCCCAAGCTATTGCTGAGGGCTTTAAGTCTACCACGGTGTCTAGTGGTCCGAGTAAGAGACGCAGAGTGGAAACTCAGTCTTCCAACTCTGGAGAAGACCCTGATGCGTGGGAGGTCTCAGATGATGGTGAGGAGGAAGTTGAATATACCTCCAGGTCCCTTGACTCAAAGTCTAATGATAGACTTATTACCCTTCTCAGAGACACTCTTAGTCTCACGGAAGAAAAGTCTGAATTAAGAGAGGCTGACAGGTTCTTTGAGGACCTAAAACCGAATAGACCTACCTTCCCGGTGCATTCCTTGATCAGGGACATGATCCTTCTAGAATGGAATAAGCCAGAAATGAAAACCCACCTTGAAAAATAAATTCACAAGGATTTATCCTTTCTCTGCTGTGGACTGCTGCCTATGGAATTTAGTTCCTAAGATTGACGCTGCTGTAATTCATATGGCAAAGAAAACTACGCTTTCTATTGACTCCATGGCATATCTCAGGGAGCCTATGGAAAAGCGTATGGATGGACATTTGATTAAAGCCTACTTGGCCCTGGGCTCCGCCCTTCATCCGGCAGTGGCACTGACCACTCTCTCCAGGGCCTTAAGAGTGTGGCTCACTAATTTGGAGGAGGACATTGATCGGGGTGTCCGTAGGGAACATCTCTTGGAGAGACTCAAGGACTTTAACCTTGCCACGGAATTCTGTTCAGAAGCCTCTCTAGACATGACTCGCATGATTGCCAAGAGTATAGTCCTGTCTGTGGCTTCTAGAAGGGCCTTATGGCTTCATTCGTGGGGAGCGGACTATGCCTCTAAGGCATCCTTGTGTGGCCTTTCCTTCCAGGGGGATCTCCTATTTGGTAAGATTCTGGAGGAGGCTATTCAAAAAGCTGCTGATGGGGGGGGAAAAAAAGCATTTTTACCTCAAGTAAGCAGAAAGAGCTTTCCCTCCTCCTGGAAGACTAAGCGCTTCAAGGATCGGTCCTTTCGGGACAGCAGAAGCTATAAACCAGGAAGGGAGTATTCCAGAAATTCTTCATGGAAAACCTTCTCACACTCTTCTTCGAATAATGCTTCCAGAGGAAGAGGAGCTAGAAACTCTGGGAAGACCTTCTGAAGGTCTTCAGGCCCGTTCGGGGACTGTGGGAGGAAGACTGACGTTCTTCTACCCTGTGTGGGCCAAAAATATTACGGATGTGTGGGTCACATCCATCATAAAAAAGGGTTACAGGATAGAATTTTCCTCTCGCCCAAAATCCGCTTTCTTCAAGAAATCCAGGGTGTCTGTAGGCATCAAACGAAGGGCCATTTCTACTCTCCTGGGACAGGAAGTGGTGGAAGAAGTTCCAAGACAGGAAAGGTTCCTGGGGGTTTACTCCACGGTGTTCTTGGCCCCAAAACCCCAGGGAAAGTGGCGTCTCATCTTGAACTTGAAGGGTGTGATCTCCATGCTAGATGTAAGAACATTCAAAATGGAATCTTTACAGACCATCTTGAAGAGCTTCAAAATAGGAGACTGGATGACCTCCATAGACTTGAGGGACGCCTACTACCAAATCCCTATAAACCGAGATCATATGCAGTTTCTCAGGTTCTGGGCGCTAGGAAGGCACTTTCACTTCCGGGGACTACCGTTTGGCCTCAGCTTGGCGCCAAGAACATTCTCGAAAGTTCTTGTTACTTTGATAGCCTTCATAAGGGAAAAAGGTATCGAGATCTTCCATTACTTGGACGACATCCTTATAATACGTCCATCTCAAAGGATAGTAGCTCATCACACGTTGGTGGCTATGAACATCCTACAAGACCACGGTTGGCTTCTGATTGTGGAAAAAAGCTCCCTGATTCCTTCTCAGATGATCGTATTCCTCGGAGCAGTGATAAACACCATATCTGCCCATGTGTTCATGTCTCCGGAAGGGTCACAAAAATCAGAGACAAAGTAGGGAAGGTACAAAGGCTCGAGACTGCCTCTGCAAGAGAAGTCATGAGTCTCCTGGGTTCTTTGACATCAATAGCTTCTTCTCATCCTCCGCAATATCGGTCTACAAGAAACTGCTCTCTCCTGGTGCTCCTCCTACCTCTCCCAGCGCTCTTTCAGTGTTTCTTTCTCTGGCTCTGCTTCTTCTCCCCAACTCCTCTCTGTTGGTGTCCCCCAAAGTTCAGTTCTTGGTCCCCTACTGTTTTCCATCTATACTGCCTCCCTTGGTAAACTCATTAGCTCCTTTGGCTTCCAATATCATTTCTATGCAGATGACACACAAATCTACCTGTCCTCTCCTGATCTCTCCCCGTCCCTCTTGACTAGTGTCTCTGACTGCCTCTCTGCTGTTTCTAACTGTATGGCTGCCCACTTCCTTAAACTAAACTTGACCAAAACTGAAATTCTGGTCTTTCCTCCCTTAAGTGTTGTTACTCCTGTGTCTGTCTCCCTCCAAGTCAACGGTGCTACCATCAGCTCCACCACGCAGGCTCGCTGCCTAGGTGTTCTCTTTGACTCCGACCTCTCCTTCAAGCCTCATGTTCAATCTATCGCCAAATCCTGTCATTTCCATCTCAAAAACATTGCGCGCATCCGCCCCTACTTAATGCCAGATGCGACTAAGGTGTTGGTCCATTCCACTGTCCTTTCTCGCCTTGACTACTGTAATCCACTTCTCAGTGGTCTTACATGCTCCCAACTTGCGCCGTTACAGTCCATAATGAATGCAGCAGCGAGGCTCATCTTCCTGTCCGCCCGCACCTCCCATGCCTCACCCTTCTGTCAGTCCCTACATTGGCTTCCTATAAAATATAGAGCTCAATTTAAAATTCTGGTTCTTGCTTTCAAATCTCTACATAATGCTGCTCCCACCTATCTATCCTCCCTTATACACAAATATGTCCCGTCTAGGCCCTTACGATCTGCTAAAGACTTACGTCTATCTTCTGTCCGTACTCCCACCTCTGATGCTCGCCTTCAAGATTTCTCGAGGGCTGCACCGTTCCTGTGGAACTCGCTTCCCTCCTCCATTAGATTCTCACCCAGTCTCCACTCCTTCAAAAAATTGTTAAAAACCCACTTCTTCGGGGGCGTGGCTAGCAGAGCAGCACACAGGACGTGTTTATGTGGAGCTCCTGCTTCACTAATCTAAAATTGACCCAAAAGCCACGAATACATCAAACTGAGACTCCAAAAGCCAAGCAATAACAAGCATTAGACCCCCTACAGAGAGATGGGGAAAAAAAACAAGAAAATCGCCCGCCTAGAAAGCTCACACCAACCTGACATTAGGCGATCTTTTGAAAAGCCACAGCAGGCTCCACAGGCCAAGATGGCGCCGAGTAGGCCCCAAAACGCCAGCGAGTCCGACTCATCTATGGAGGAGGAGAACTTCCAGAACGCGACCCCGGCCACCGCATTATACCGGTCAGAGACGTCGGACTCTGACGACTCGCCTTCAACAAAGGGCGACATCAAAAAGCTCCTCCTGGACCTCCGGGAGATGTGGAGGCCAGACCTGGCCGGCGTGAGGACAGAAGTGGCCGACATGAAGGGGCGCCTGGAGGCGGTGGAAACCCGAAAAGGCCAAAGAGACGCCTTACTGACCGACTACAGAAGGCAAACAGACGCACTGACACTCCAACTCCAAAGACTCACCCGCACAGTCACAGAGATGGAGACGCGCCACCGCAGAAGAAATGTCCGCATACGCGGAGCCCCTGAAGACATAGGCCCAGAGGCCTTATTGGCCTACGCAAACAAAGTGGCGGTGGCGATGGGGGCAAAAAAGGAGGGAGAAACATGGCCGATTATGGCAGCGTTCAGGATTCGGAAAGCCCCGACCGCCCCAGCGGACGCGCCGAGAGACATCATAGCCGTTACCCAAGATGTTACAGTCAAAGCGGCACTGATGGCCTCCTCCAGGAAGACCCCCACCGTCGCCGTGGACAACCACCACGTCAAAGTTTTCGCTGACATCCCATTCACAACCCTGCTGGAGCTGAGAAAATTTATGCCAATCACCCGCCAACTGAGAGACAAGGGCATCAGATACCAATGGGGAGCAGCAGGCACACTAGTGGTCCCACAAAAGGACTCAATCCTCACACTGTCTGCGGACGAAAACCCGTCAGGATTCATCCAGGCCCTCCAGCTGCAAGTACCCACGGACGGGACGGGCGAGACCGAGAACTGGGAGACTGAGTACCGAGAGAGCAACACCAGGGCGGAGAGGAAGAGGAGCAAACAGCACTCACACAATCCCCTACAGACCTGAACAAGCAAAAGGCTAACCCACGATACTTACCAGGTGACACTCACTACAAACCAACTACAAGGACGATACTGACAGGCAAAGAAACTACCCAAGACTACAAGCTCTATGCCCAGACTGATTTGCTATAACTATACTATGAAGGTCACGTAAATAACCCCAAAGTATTTTTTCTTTTTTTTTTTTTTAAATACGCACATATAGAGCTTATGGCTCTACACTGTTACACCCTAAAGGCGGGGAAGAGTGAAGGGAGCAGAGAGAAGGGACCAATACCACAAAAGTGCAGGAGGTACCACCCCAGAGACACAACAACTGCCCCTCTAGCCTATGGATATTGTAGTAACGGTTAGTACCGTGATTGTTATACCTTAGGCTCTTTTCAGTCACATGACCAGATGCCTCCCCCCCTGTATGCCAGGACTTCTGATTATTAATACTGATGTTCACTGTACTACTCACAGATTTGACTACAGAAATGCGGAGCCCAGCACCACGACCTACAATAATGTGCTGGAGTTTACACTGTTAATTTAACACAAGGCTAACATTCTATTCTGTTGACCTAGCATTAGAATACTCCCACACCACTGGAGGCACGAGCAGGGGATACCCAGGAGTATACACAAATGTTATAGGTGTCGTCGCCGCTGTTGCCAAAGGGTGTAATCTAACTATACCGGAGCGGTTTACAAATGACACCTGGAGCCATAGTAAGACCCCACGTAAGATCAGCACACTTAAGAACCACACCATAGGCTCTATAAGGGTCACCAATGGGATGAACCTCAGCCCTTTGTTTTCTTATTCCAGTTTTCACCCCGTCCTGCTCAAACCTACACGGAATGCCTAAGAGTTACAGGGCACTGCACACCATGAGCCACCGTAAGCGGCGGGTGTGATATACAGATTTGTGTTAGTGCAGCTCCCTCCCTGTACTTGTCACTGAGTGCTCCAGAGAAACTAACATGTTCAACCAACAAAAACCCATGTTTATTATTATGTTTATTATTTATTATTAATAAAGACT
>OW240923.1:4317420-4337603 GCA_933207985.1 Pelobates cultripes | reverse complement strand
TAATGATAGACTTATTACCCTTCTCAGAGACACTCTTAGTCTCACGGAAGAAAAGTCTGAATTAAGAGAGGCTGACAGGTTCTTTGAGGACCTAAAACCGAATAGACCTACCTTCCCGGTGCATTCCTTGATCAGGGACATGATCCTTCTAGAATGGAATAAGCCAGAAAGGAAACCCACCTTGAAAAATAAATTCACAAGGATTTATCCTTTCTCTGCTGTGGACTGCTGCCTATGGAATTTAGTTCCTAAGATTGACGCTGCTGTAATTCATATGGCAAAGAAAACTACGCTTTCTATTGACTCCATGGCATATCTCAGGGAGCCTATGGAAAAGCGTATGGATGGACATTTGATTAAAGCATACTTGGCCCTGGGCTCCGCCCTTCATCCGGCAGTGGCACTGACCACTCTCTCCAGGGCCTTAAGAGTGTGGCTCACTAATTTGGAGGAGGACATTGATCGGGGTGTCCGTAGGGAACATCTCTTGGAGAGACTCAAGGACTTTAACCTTGCCACGGAATTCTGTTCAGAAACATCTCTAGACATGACACGCATGATTGCCAAGAGTATAGTCCTGTCTGTGGCTTCTAGAAGGCCCTTATGGCTTCATTCGTGTGGAGCGGACTATGCCTCTAAGGCATCCTTGTGTGGCCTTCCCTTCCAGGGGGATCTCCTATTTGGTAAGGAGGCTATTCAAAAAGCTGCTGATGGGAAAAAAAAAAGCATTTTTACCTCAAGTAAGCAGAAAGAGCTTTCCCTCCTCCTGGAAGACTAAGCGCTTCAAGGATCGGTCCTTTCGGGACAGCAGAAGCTATAAACCAGGAAGGGAGTATTCCAGAAATTCTTCATGGAAAACCTTCTCACACTCTTCTTCGAATAATGCTTCCAGAGGAAGAGGAGCTAGAAACTCTGGGAAGACCTTCTGAAGGTCTTCAGGCCCGTTCGGGGACTGTGGGAGGAAGACTGACGTTCTTCTACCCTGTGTGGGCCAAAAATATTACGGATGTGTGGGTCACATCCATCATAAAAAAGGGTTACAGGATAGAATTTTCCTCTCGCCCAAAATCCGCTTTCTTCAAGAAATCCAGGGTGTCTGTAGGCATCAAACGAAGGGCCATTTCTACTCTCCTGGGACAGGAAGTGGTGGAAGAAGTTCCAAGACAGGAAAGGTTCCTGGGGGTTTATTCCACGGTGTTCTTGGCCCCAAAACCCCAGGGAAAGTGGCGTCTCATCTTGAACTTGAATGGTGTGATCTCCATGCTAGATGTAAGAACATTCAAAATGGAATCTTTACAGACCATCTTGAAGAGCTTCAAAATAGGAGACTGGATGACCTCCATAGACTTGAGGGACGCCTACTACCAAATCCCTATAAACCGATATCATATGCAGTTTCTCAGGTTCTGGGCGCTAGGAAGGCACTTTCACTTCCGGGGACTACCGTTTGGCCTCAGCTTGGCGCCAAGAACATTCTCGAAAGTTCTTGTTACTTTGATAGCCTTCATAAGGGAAAAAGGTATCGAGATCTTCCATTACTTGGACAACATCCTTATAATACGTCCATCTCAAAGGATAGTAGCTCATCACACGTTGGTGGCTATGAACATCCTACAAGACCACGGTTGGCTTCTGATTGTGGAAAAAAGCTCCCTGATTCCTTCTCAGATGATCGTATTCCTCGGAGCAGTGATAAACACCATATCTGCCCATGTGTTCCTGTCTCCGGAAGGGTCACAAAAATCAGAGACAAAGTAGGGAAGGTACAAGGGCTCGAGACTGCCTCTGCAAGAGAAGTCATGAGTCTCCTGGGTTCTTTGACATCAATAGCTTCTTCTCATCCTCCGCAATATCGGTCTACAAGAAACTGCTCTCTCCTGGTGCTCCTCCTACCTCTCCCAGCGCTCTTTCAGTGTTTCTTTCTCTGGCTCTGCTTCTTCTCCCCAACTCCTCTCTGTTGGTGTCCCCCAAAGTTCAGTTCTTGGTCCCCTACTGTTTTCCATCTATACTGCCTCCCTTGGTAAACTCATTAGCTCCTTTGGCTTCCAATATCATTTCTATGCAGATGACACACAAATCTACCTGTCCTCTCCTGATCTCTCCCCGTCCCTCTTGACTAGTGTCTCTGACTGCCTCTCTGCTGTTTCTAACTGGATGGCTGCCCACTTCCTTAAACTATATTTGACCAAAACTGAAATTCTGGTCTGTCCTCCCTCAAGTGTTGTTACTCCTGTGTCTGTCTCCCTCCAAGTCAACGGTGCTACCATCAGCTCCACCATGCAGGCTCGCTGCCTATGTGTTCTCTTTGACTCCGACCTCTCCTTCAAGCCTCATGTTCAATCTATCGCCAAATCCTGTCATTTCCATCTCAAAAACATTGCGCGCATCCGCCCCTACTTAATGCCAGATGCGACTAAGGTGTTGGTCCATTCCACTGTCCTTTCTCGCCTTGACTACTGTAATCTGCTTCTCAGTGGTCTTACATGCTCCCAACTAGCGCCGTTACAGTCCATAATGAATGCAGCAGCGAGACTCATCTTCCTGTCCGCCCGCACATCCCATGCCTCACCCTTCTGTCAGTCCCTACATTGGCTTCCTATAAAATATAGAGCTCAATTTAAAATTCTGGTTCTTGCTTTCAAATCTCTACATAATGCTGCTCCCACCTATCTATCCTCCCTTATACACAAGTATGTCCCGTCTAGGCCCTTACGATCTGCTGAAGACTTACGTCTATCTTCTGTCCGTACTCCCACCTCTGATGCTCGCCTTCAAGATTTCTCGAGGGCTGCACCGTTCCTGTGGAACTCGCTTCCCTCCTCCATTAGATTCTCACCCAGTCTCCACTCCTTCAAAAAATTGTTAAAAACGCACTTCTTCATAAAAGTGTATCAATTAAACTGTTAATAGCTCCTGACTGATTCCTCTTCTGCAACTGTCATTAGTCTAATACTATCCTTACCTTTTTGTGTCATTTTACCCCACTCCCTCTAGCATGTAAGCTCATTGAGCAGGGCCCTCAACCCCTCTGTTCCTGTGTGTGAAACTTGTCTGGTTACAGCTACATGTCTGTTCGTCCACCCATTGTAAAGCGCTGCGGAATTTGACGGCGCTCTATAAATATCATAATAATAATAACTATAGGGTTAGTAAAATGGGCCTAGTGTAAGTTTTGTCCGGTCCAGAATTGCTTCCTTCTCCAGTTCAACAGAATGGGATCAGATTGGGAGCAAAGGATCTCTCTACCCCTGCCCGTGGGGAAAGGGTTGAACCGGTGGAAGAACAAGAAGAATTTGGCAGCAGGCTTCTCGTTGGAGGAACCTCCTTGGAAGGTTATTACAACAGATGTCAGTTCTTTTGGGTGGGGTGCCCACTTCAATTCCACATGGACTAAAGGGAAGTGGACCCGAGAAGAGAGTCAGCTACACTCAAATGTAAGAGAACTGAGAGCAGTTTCCAAGGCCATCTTGGTGTTCCTACCAAGGATCATAAATTCTTGGGTACTGATCAAAACAGACAACCAAGCGGTTTCTTCATATGTGAACAACCAAGGTGGCACAAGAAGCAGATTGCTCTTGAAGGAGCTAGCTCCCTTGATGACAATCGCCATGACCAATCTCCAGGGTCTGAAGGCAATCTATCTTCCAGGTTCGGAGAACGTGACTGCAGACTTCCTCAGCAGGAAGGAAATTCTTCCGGGAGAATGGAAACTTCACCCGGCAGTCTTTGCATGGATTGCCCATCGGTGGGGCATACCCCTGATCGACCTGATGGCATCCTCCCAGAATCATCAGGTGGAGAATTACTTCTCCCTCCACCCGGACAGTCAGGCAATGGGCCAGGATGCTCTCTCTCTTCCTTGGTCATTCGATCTGGGGTATGCGTTCCCTCCCCTACCCATGATACCCAGGTTCCTGCGGAAGGTTTGGTCGGAAGGCAAGAAGGTTATTGCCATAATTCTGATTTGGCCTCGGAGGCCGTGGTTCCCCTTATTGGCCACGATGAGCCAATAACAGCCTTGGCCTCTTCCTGTTATGGAGGATCTGCTAACGCAGGGCCCAATATTCCATCCTCATCCGGAATGCCTCAAATTAGGGGTATGGGTCTTGAAAAAGAAAGACTTCAACTACTAGGTCTCTCAGAAGCAGTGGTCAATACCCTTTTGCAATCAAGGAAAGCTTCTACTTCCGCATGCTACCATAGGATCTGGAATGTGTTCCGGGAATGGGCTTCGGCCAAAAAGGTTGACTTCCTGCATCCTCACAATACTGAGATCTTGGAGTTCCTGTAAGAGGGTCTGTATAAGGGCCTTAGCCTCAGCACTCTTAATGTTCAGTCTTCGGCGCTTTCAGCTTTGTGCAACATCTCATGGACTTCGGATCCTTTGATCTCCAGGTTCTTCAAGGCAGCTTTCAGGTTGTGACCTCCTTCCAGATCTGCTACCCCTCCTTGGGACCTTCCTCTGGTGCTCAATTACCTATCTGAGGATCTGTTCGTTCCTCTTGAGAGTTTGGATGCTACCCTCCTGACGTATAAAACTTTGTTTTTGGTGGCAATTACTTCCGCAAGAAGAATTTTGGAGATTAAAGCATTTTCTACCTTATCTTCTTGTTTACAATTCTATCCAGATAGGGTGTGTCTGAAACCAAAACCTGAGTTTCTTCCTAAAGTGGTCTCTCAGTTTCATCTCTCTCAAGAAGTGGTCCTTCCATCGTTTTACCCCAATCCTTCTTCGCCAGAGGAGGTTAGATGGCAACGTTTCGATGTCATGAACTGCCTGTCCATGTACCTTAAGTGTTCTGAGTCTTACCGAAAAACTGACCAACTCTTCCTTTTACCGTCGGGAGCCAGGAGAGGTGAGGCGGCTTCTTTATCTACATTAAAACGTTGGATTTCACTGGTAATCAGGAAGGCATATATCTCTAAAGTTCGATCTCTTCCAATGAAGATAAGAACTCATTCTACTAGAGCCTGGGTCGTCAACCTGGTACCTACCGCCCACTAGTGGGCGTTTCAGGATTCCAGGTGGGTGGTAGGGATTTCAGCGGCTAAATCCACTTTTTTAGAGGATTTCTCCTTTTGGGCGGGCGCGAGCGGCTATGCGGGCGCAAGATTTCAGTGACCAGCAGGAGGGAAGCGCACCCTCCTGCAGGCCACCTTCTGGACCCCCCGGCATGGCGTGCAGCAGTGGTAAGATCAGACACAGCAAGGGAGCTCAAACCTCTCTGCTCTGCTCCCTCGCACAATGTTTTCTGATGATGTCATATTCTGGCTCCCGGCATCAGTAGACAGCCCGTGAGGGAGCAGAGAGGTTAGAGCTCCCTCACGCCTCGGACTAGAACTCTGCCGTCCACCGAAGTGAAACCTCACTGGACCCCAGAGACAGATCCACACCAGCTCTCCAGGTAGGGAGGCTGGGTGGACATTTAATATTAATAATTTGTGTGTATGTATGTGTGTGTGTGTCTAAGTATATGTGTGAGTATGTGTATGTGTTTCTCCGTGAGTGTGTCTGTAAGTGTATGTGTGAGTGTCTGTACGTTTGTGTTTATGTGTTTCTCTGTGAGTGTCTGTAAGTGTATGTGTGAGTGTCTGTAAGTGTACGAGTGTGTATGTTTGTCTGTGTGTATGTGTTTCTCTGTGAGTGTGTGTGTGTCTGTAAGTGTATGTGTGTTTGTCTGTGAGTGTATGTGTCTGTGTCTGTTAGTGTATGTGTGTGTTTGTCTGTGAGCAGAGTACTTGTAGAATAGAAGAAAGAAGGAGCAGAGTACTTGTAAAAAAGGAGAAAGAAGGAAAATAAAAAGGAAAGGGAGAGAATTGTTGTTGGCTACTAATAGTAAGTGGGCTGCGTAGCTCAGCCTTCCTACTGGGCATTGCTATAAGGAAGGTTAAAAAATAGAAAAAAGGAAGAAAAAAAGGTGAGGAGGGGAATTGAGGAGGGAGAGGAGGGGAGCTGATGCACAGATGAGAAATCATATTATAAGCAAACAGAGAAATCGTCTGAATATCACCGAAAGAGGAGACCTTCGTTTGTTCCTTACGAAAATCGAACCAGATATCAAATATTTAATCTCGCAGCATCAACCTCAAGGATCTCATTAATCACTAGTAAAGGTAATTTCAATTTACCTTATTGTTTTCTCATTAAACTTTATAAAGTTAAAAACATTATAAACATGCATAAAGTAGAAATAAAAAGATAAATGTACGTACATTTATTATTTTTAAAACATCCTCCTTTCTAAAAAATATTCCGCACTTGCGCGTAAACTGGTGGGCGGTAAGGGAATTTTTCCATCAAGAAAGATGCATTAGTGGGCGGTAGGTAGAAAAAGGTTGACTACCACTGTACTAGAGCATTGTCGACTTCATGGGCTAATTGGGCAGAGGTTCCAAATGATGATATTTGCAGGGCAGCCACCTGGTCTTCCCCGACGACGTTCTTGAAACACTGTCTACAGTTTCTTTATCCCGTTGATATTAAATTTCTTTGCGGCATAAGAGTCTGTTCAGTGTCTTTTCTCGGTTTATTATTCCCACCCTATAATTCTGTGAGCTTGGGTATTACCCATAAGTGATGCTGCCATGATTAGCCAGGAATAGAGAAAATGTATAACAAACTTACCGTAATTTTCTTTTCCTGGCTATTTCTCATGGCAGCATCAGGGTTCCCGCCCTTTGTTTTAATTTTCAGCTTTATAATCGGACTGAGGTGTAAGGGGAGGAGGGACTCTTTATACCCATCAGTCTAATTAATTAATCTAATTAATTCCTGTCCTGTGACTGCTAAGGGAGGAGCTACCTATAAGTGATGCTGCCATGAGAAATAGCCAGGAAAAGAAAATTAGGGTAAGTTTGTTATAAATTTTCTCTATTTTGGCAGATTTCACATTCTGGACAATTAGACAAATGGGCTAAACCAGGAATTGTGGGAAATTGACACAATAATTTCAGGTTTATAACAAAAATTGCCAAATTTGAATAAAATCTAATCTATTGTTCCAGCTTTAGTATTTTGGCCATTTGAAATTCTGTTGTAATTTCCCCACAATTCCCATTTTTTAAATACCCCAATCTGAGTCTATTAAGTGTTTTCGGTACACAGTGTGCACCCCGTATTGATTTGCTCACGTTGAACTACACTGATCTCAGATAAGAGCTTAATTATTCTGTGAGCACAATAGCCAAACCATTAAATCAGCATGCACTGTACGTGTAGCTAAAATGAATTTATTAAACTGTGGGTTTATATCATCCCACACGTGCCATATGATGAAATAGTCAATAGATTTAAATGCCAAACTCTGTTTAGTGTAAAACCATAAACCACAGGTAATTTACAGTGTAGACCAACATGACAGATCACCTTGCAGTGTTAACGTACACACTAAATATAGAGCTGTAACAGGTCCTAAACTAGATTTTATTCATTAAATTGGTGATTGCTGGGGGAGAGAAGACAACTGGCCTCGGTCCCCAAGATGCTGTGAGAACATTGTCATGTATCGCTGGGGAGTAGAGGGCTCTATGATAATGCCCCAAAGAGACACAATACTCACCTTGTCCTCCTCCGGGAGCTCAGGGATGTTCGTACAGAGGCTGGGGTTGCCATCAGCAGAGGGTGCGGCCCAGAGGGAATTATTATTGGAGACTCAATCAGTAGATCCCAGTTGACCAACTTAGGAACACAGACCATCAGCAGTAAACCCCTGTTATAGTTAGACTATAAGGGAAACCAATACCCTATGTCAGGCATAGGCAACCTTCAGCACTCCAGATGTTTTGGACTACACCTCCCATGATGCTTTGCCAGCTTTATGGGGGATATAGTCTACAACATCTGGAGTGCTGCGGTTGCCTATCCCTGCCTTGTCGTCAACCCACTAGGATGCCTGTCCAGTTATATATATTTACAATTTATTCCTAGTTATAATCAGAGCTTTGTGAAGAGTAATACTGCAGATTACAGCTTTTAGACAGTTACGTGTGATTTATTTATGTTTGTTGCTCGTCTATCATTTCTGTATAATTCTCAAATAATGAAAATGTGTATCTTGTGTACAAACATCAATAAAATACGAATTGAAATTTGTGGTTTCCATCTGATAATAAATACAAGCTAGTATATTAGTGTGGCTTGATGTATACACTATACATGTTCTGTACCTCTTTAGGCTGCTTGTAGGTCATATTCATGAGCCTTTCAAAAAAAAAAAATATATAAATTACTACAAGCACCATAACCACTTCAGGGCTTTAAGTGTTTATGTGCTGCGTTTTGCTAGGAAACAGCTGGGAACAAATTAGCTTTTTTTACTGCAGTCCACCCCCCCAAACGCAATACAAATAACCGTAAGGCGCTCTAAATGTGTAAAATAAATGATGGAATACTGGGCATTGTGTTTCAGGTTCATCACGACGGGAAAGCATAGATTGAAGAACAATCATCCAAGACCTTCCTAGCTGTGATTTCTGGTAAATGGGGTTTTATCTAGGAAATTCCAGGAGTGTGCAAAGCTTCCTTCCCGAGGATACATCTGCAGAGAACCCCATCCTGTTTACAGCAGGTTAATGAACAGATAACATTTCAGCGCGTATTAGCGGGTGTGTGGATGCTGTCCAGTGACCCCAGTAAATTCTGCACTGGATTTTTACGGTATAATAATTAATGCTGGTGGTAACAGGAGAAGGCTGAGTGCCACATTAAAATGAAGAATATTTTTTTTTCGGTTTGTGACACTATTGAGTTTTTGCCTTCTTTCATCGGGAGACACGGCTGGAAAGTGAATTACCATGTTACAAGTTTTACATACATTTTCCTGGAGAAAGGTTGGACATTCTAACCTTATACTATAATACTTTTTATTACTTTTAAAACATCGATCCAACATAACAGAATATCCACTAATCCAATGGGCTCTCCTATGCACAAGCTTATAAAATAAAGTGTTATTTTAGAGCCATTTTAAATTAGTTTAAATAATAAGGAGCGTGTTTATTTTCGTTTCCGTTGTTCCTGACAATCTGCATTTTATAGCAGGCAGGAACTGTCATTCATTTTCTGTTTATTCCAGCCACTGATCTGGGTTTATCTCTCACAGTTACACCCAGAATACTGAAATATGTCAATTCAGCGGCAAACACATTACCTTTAATTTAATTTTTCCCTATAACACATAGAAAGAGCACATTTTCTTGAAACACCTGTTATTTTAACCACTTTTTATTATTAGAAAAATAATATTAATTAAAGTGATCATTGTGAAATATTTACACTCTGCTGGAATTAGAAGTTTGTCTGATTACTTGGTTTCATTTCAAATCTCAGGGAAATTCACAAACTCAACAGATAGAGCCATGTTAAACTTCCCAAGGCCAGAATGACTTCTATGATAAAATCCAAATATGGTGCATAGTGAATGGGAATTGAAGTCCCCTGTCATCCAGAAATCCAGACTTTCAGTCCAACTAAGGCTAGAAGTAAGGCATGTAAAACAAAATAAGGTGTACACAAGGAAGCTTAAGTTCCAAACTTCTTCTGTCTGATGGGAGGAGGAAGTTGAGCTTGAATATCACTGAAGGGCCTCTCCACCACGACCAGTTCTCCATCGTCCAGCAAATCCATGAAAAGCAGAGGCTGGAAAATGAACAAAAAAAAAAACATCAAACCACTAATCGTAGGAAGGAATAATAGCAGAGGTAAAATAGAAGGAAGGTGTAAAGATGGAGAGAAAGAGGGGTGGCTTAGGTCATACATCACATTTCCTTATCCACCGCCGCACCACCTCACCTGATATTTCTTTGTGATCTTAAATGCGTGTGCTTGACTCTTCCGTGCTTTAACAGACAGGCCTTTGAGTGTCCTCTGGTTTAGTAGAGCTGTCTTGTCATCTGGAAGTGGCTGAACCGAGAAATATATTGCAACAGTGTCATTAACTGTATGTTTAAGATGAAAGGACAAATCAGTTCAACGGAATGTTCTAGCACAGCGTTACTGGCATCAGAGGGTGACAAGAGAGTCTCTGATGTATGGGGAAAAATATAATGAAATAGTGCCAATTTGTGTGATTGCAACCTCTGATATATATGTTAGAATGTTACAATATAACAAATAAAAATTGAAATAAAAATGTCACATACCAAAACTCCAAACCGCAAAACCTCAAAAAAATTAAAATCTCAATCGCAAAACCGAAGCAAAGTCACAGTCTGAATATTTTTTTTGCAGTTTTACAATGAAGATTTTGATTCAGTAAAACTCAGAGTACTTAACGCTTTAGGTAACAGGATTTCAATATTTATTTTAGAAAGCATTTTGGGCCTATTGTACAGATTTGTTTGATTATTGACACGTACCAATGTTTTATCCACAATGCAGAGCATAAACGTGTCATGCATTAGGATGTGTTCAGGCATGGAAGGGTTAAAGGAAACACCAGTGATGGGCGTGTCCCTCTCCAGCCAATCACGGTGCAGTCCATGTCGCAGCAATCGGCGGCTCCAATCTGAGTATTCTTTAAGAGAAATACTGAATTCTAACACCTGGGGACAAGAAATCAACAAAAAGGTAAGCATTTAAAATAAACGACTTAAGATCTGCAAGGGGCCTCGCTTGCTCAGGGTGTACGCACCTGCTGGTCTGTGTGAGTGATGACTAGGTTGTTGGTTAGTGGGTGGACGGCCATTGCAGTGGGAGGTGAATTATACCGGGGCACTGAGCATTCATGCTGGAAGCAACACAGAAAATATAATCCTGTAAATACAATGTGTCTTGCACGTCTGGAAATCTAACAAACATTTATACTGTGTTCCTCTCACCTTCAGGTTCTTGATGTTATAGACATCAATCTGCGCATTGATTGTGGCCACTGCCAGGAAAGCACCGTCTTCACTCACAGCCAAGAGGTGTACAGGATCGGGAGTACCTGGAGGAGAAGAAGCTTTTAATCTACAATCTGCACGGCTATGTAATCAATCAGCTCAGCAGCGTGTTCCCAATATGCCCCTATACTTTTTAACATCAACCCCCAAAACTTGAGTTGAAAGAGTTGGGTACAGCTTACCAGCAGCCTGGACTAGAAAAGTCCCCAAAAATGGGTATTTATCATAAGCTGAAGTTACAAATCACAGAACATTTTGCTGTTTGATCAACAGCAAAAACATATGTGAGGAAGGCTGAACTTGATGGACCCAAGTCTCTTTTCAGCTATGTAACTATGTAACATAAACCCCACCTAACCTCCACTTCTGGAACATAAACCCCACCTAACCTCCACTTCTGAGATATAAACCCCACCTAACCTCCACTTCTGGGACATAAACGCACCTAACCTCCACTTCTGGGACATAAACCCACCTAACCTCCCCTTCTGGGACATAAACCCACCTAACCTCCCCTTCTGGGACATAAACCCCACCTAACCTCCCATTCTGGGACATAAACCTCACCTAACCTCCCCTTCTGGGACATAAACCCCACCTAACCTGGGACATGAACCCCACCTAACCTCCCCTTCTGGGACATGAACCCCACCTAACCTCCCCTTCTGGGACATGAACGCCACCTAACCTCCCCTTCTGGGACATAAGCCCCACCTAACCTCCACTTCTGGGACATAAACCCCACCTAACCTCCCCTTCTGGGACACGAACCCCACCTAACCTCCCCTTCTGGGACATAAACCCCACCTAACCTCCACTTCTGGGACATAAGCCCCACCTAACCTCCACTTCTGGGACATAAGCCCCACCTAACCTCCACTTCTGGGACATAAACCCACCTAACCTCCACTTCTGGGACATAAACCCCACCTAACCTCCACTTATGGGACATGAACCCCACCTAACCTCCACTTCTGGGATATAAACCCACCTAAGCTCCACTTCTGGGACATAAACCCCACCTAGCCTCCCCTTCTGGGACATAAACCCACCTAACCTCCACTTCTGGGACATAAACCCAATTAACCTCCCCTTCTGGGACATAAACCCACCTAACCTCCACTTATGGGACATAAACCCACCTAACCTCCACTCCAATCATTCTTACTGTGAACCCCAGTAACCTGTACCACCATTCTTGCAGCCAGTTGGCCACAATATCTGCAGGTGATGTTTTTGTTTCCTTTTGTAACTTTAGAGTTTCAACATTCATGGTTCCACTTGATTGACTTTAGTTGTTTTTTAACTTCGATAACTATGTGATATCCGCACATACGGAGATGAAATTGTTCAAGAAGGCACAAAGAGAATGTTACTTCCAATCGGAGCAGGGGATGCACCTCTGGAACACACTACTTATAAACGTCAAAACAATTGAGGACAAACCCAGTCTTTCAGAGGAAACTGAATTTGTGGCTCTTTAACATTGTGCCATCATCCGTATTAAACTCTAGTTTCAGATTTCTTCTTTACTTCCTCGGTTTCCTTTCGCACAAGAGATGTGCTTACTTTGTTTAAATGACCAAATCACACAAATCTGCTTTCACCAACTTCAATGTTAACTATTAATTCTTCACTTTTGTACTGTCTCCCACTTCAATCTGCAATGACCACTCGAAATAAATGAAAACATGGACAATTCTACTCAGCATCCTAGGTACCTGATGGAGGCTCCAGAGTGTGACTGTGCTGGCAGCTGCCCTCTGAAAGCTTGAGGACATGCACTCGTCCCTCCTCCGACCCCACGTAGAGTTGAGTAGAATCTGGAGAGAACAGAAGTTGCAGAACTGCAGATGTGACTCGAGGGACCTTGGGAACCTGTGAAATGGTGAGATAGTAAGAGATAGTGAATCACAAATCCTGGATAATTAGCATTCTAGACAGACATTACACAGCAGCTGGTAAAGGATCAGTGGAAGAGTAATGTAATTGAGAACCAAGGCCAGCAATTATCCATGGATTTACGTACCCGACTAATACTCAGATTATCCTTTTCATAACACAGCCGGTGCAGGTAGAGTCGGGAAGTGGTGGCATAAGAAATCCACGAGCCGCAGTTTGAGACAGAGCTGCAGCGGATACTTTCAGTGCCCTGAACAGAAAAAGAACGTTAGATGCGCCCCAGCCAGTGGATACACAGCACCCACATACATAGGGGGAGGGGGCAAAGGGCACACACTACCAGCCAGGTGTAGCAATTTCACCCATTGAATAGAGGACAACTGTCATCAAAGTTTCAAATATCTTTTTATAAAAGTTTATTTAATGAAAATTTGATTTTTTTTTTTTTAAATTGTTACTTATTATTTTGAAAAAAATATTAACTTTTTAAAAAATCTGTTTGAGCAGCCATGTTATCTACTGTTATCTGACCAACTCCAGCTCAATCTAACTTGCTGCTGCTGCGATTCCTCTGTGTGAAACTGCAGAAGCAGGAACACTGTATTAAAGGAACACTATAGCGTTAGGAATACAAATATATGAAATGGTGAGAACTTTTTAAAAATGAGAATAGAACACTAGGTGACAGTTCAACAACCAGCCCCTTGTAACTCCAATCCTTTCCAGAGTTGTGCTCCCTCTTCTTCCAAACAATAGTGCCTTTTGACACGTGACACACAGTGACAATACCCCTTTCTGCAGCCCTAAGGGGAACATTTATACACTGCGTTCTCTTCTCTGTAGAATAACTCCAGGAAGGGCAGTTAGACAGGGGTCTTCTCACCTTTCTTTTCAGCTGCAGGAGAAGCTCATGTTTTTGCATCATGTTAAGAATATGGCCATCATTCCCTGTGAGTAAGCACAACAGGAGGTTAGATCATGATTAGAACCAGGCTAGGAAACGCATCCCTAAACAAATGCACTCAGTGAGCACCTACCTGACTCCTCACTCTTCCCCAGTCTCCACAGCTCCAGGCGTTCAGGGAACTGGAATAGAAGCAAGCGGGCTCCTCGGGCACAGGATATTAAGTGACGCTAAAGACAGATAATGACTTGTTAAACTTTACCCTGGCTATAATCACTCCCAAATATAGTGACAATTTGTAATTTTTCTGATATTTTCACAACTTAATATTATTATTATGTTATTATTTACATAGCGCCAACAAATTCCGCAGCGCTTTACAGTGGGTGGACGAACAAACATGTAGTTGTAACCAGACAAGTTGGATACAGAGGAACAGAGGGATTGAGGGCCCTGCTCAGTGAGTTTACATGTTAGAGGGAGTGGGGTATAGTGACACAGTAACAGAGGGATTGAGGGCCTGCTCAGTGAGTTTACATGTTAGAGGGAGTGGGGTATAGTGACACAGTAACAGAGGGATTGAGGGCCCTGCTCAGTGAGTTTACATGTTAGAGGGAGTGGGGTATAGTGACAGTAACAGAGGGATTGAGGGCCCTGCTCAGTGAGTTTACATGTTAGAGGGAGTGGGGTATAGTGACACAGTAACAGAGGGATTGAGGGCCCTGCTCAGTGAGTTTACATGTTAGAGGGAGTGGGGTATAGTGACACAGTAACAGAGGGATTGAGGGCCCTGCTCAGTGAGTTTACATGTTAGTGGGAGTGGGGTATAGTGACACAGTAACAGAGGGATTGAGGGCCCTGCTCAATGAGTTTACATGTTAAAGGTAGTGGGGTAAAGTGACACAAAAGGTAAGGATAGTATTAGACTAATGACAGTTGCAAGAGAGGAATATCCAAAAACATTTCCAAAAATGGCATTTAGAGACAAGCCAATGCATTTTACATGTTTCTGATACAGTGCCCAACTGAACACTAGGAACAGGCCAATGCATCAGACACCAAGGCCCTGTTATGGTGAAACAAGGGCACACCATCGCATTTCACATCATGCTCAAAATAATTTTTAGATTTATCAACTGAGGGGCCAATGCATTTCGCTTTCCTCGGATCCTCATTCTTGTTAAATAAACGAATATGTTAGCAAATTTCACTCTTCTGATTCTCAGAGTGCTAAAATAATTGAGGAAACTGATTTAACCGATTATTATTATTTTCTTTCTTGTCAAATTAGAAAAAGATATATATATTTTTCTTTCCTTCAAAACAAGAGGGGAAATATTTCAGAGTTTACTTCCTGTGAATCATAAAAAACAAAACAAAACCTAGTGTGACTCACATGTGGAAAGGTGATCTTTCGTAAAGCAGCCTCATAAGACTTGGTTTGTATCCTCTCCATCAAGGGACGGGAAACCAGCTGTCCATCTACACCTTGAACACAGTAGAAGGTTTTAGCACAGAAATAAAAGAAGCGTGGGAAATAAAACCATGTAGGTAGGTATGTCAGTCGCCACATACCTCCAGATATTAGTGCTGTGCTGCTGTGTGCCACTGCTCTGACATCGTGCGTATGATGCCGAAACGGTTTGGTAGAAAACCACTTCTTCTCCTTCTCGCCAACTTTCTTTTCAAGCAGCTGAAATTGGAAAGTTACGCCCTCAGCCGTGCCCACCACCAGGCTGTCCTCGTTCTGCGGGAATTTAGTATGGAGACCAATTATTCACTACAAATTTTAAGTTTTTTTGGGGATAATACTCAAGATACGGAGTAACAGCCTCACCTGTGATACAGCGAGGCAGAGGACGTCACAGTTAGCTACAGTGTGTGTCTCAATCAGCGTGCCGGTCACTGAATCCCAGATATGTAACTTGCCAGAAGAATCCACACTAATGATGTCACCACTTGAAAGCATGGCGATGCCCCAAACCAGGCACTCCGGCCGTCGACCAGCTTGTGGCCGTCTGTCCAGTCTGAGCATGTGCACTAGATGGCCTGATAATGACACAGAGAGACAACATTCATAACGAACCATTATTTTCATCTATACACAGTCCTGGGCACAATGCACATTACTGGCACAGCAAGGAGTTCTGGGAGTAGGAGTTCAATGATCAGCTTTCTGCTGTAGCAAGCTAATATTTGGACTACAACCCCCAGAAACTCCATAACTGCACCAACAGTACTTCTGGAGTTATAAAGGTAAATACTTCACGTTGGGAAATAAAAGGAGGAACAGCATGGGCTTACAGAGCAAAAAACTAAATAAAGATACTCCTATCCTACCCCTTGCACCAAATATGGTGACACTGTGAGTACCCCATCAACCACTCCAGGACCTCTACATTAATCACTATGGATGCATTATTATGTGTGTGGCTCCTTATAGCTGTGTGTTTGGGGCATTACTTTCTGATTATAACTCAAACAAACAGGAAAGGTTTATAATGTTACTAGCCCAATTCTCCCATAGTTTTCCAATACTGGATATACAAACTAGCAAAGTAACCCGGACCAGAAATATCAAGTTAAATAGTATCACGTACAGTATTAACTGTTTACACAGTAAATTCCTTTTATAACCATGAGCAGACCTCTTTGTGCCAAGAACAGTATCTGGATCATTTTCCAAGCCGATGTAGTACATGTTGAAGGTGGACTGAAATGATATATGATTGCTATTAGCCAATGTAGTTTTATATATGTTTTACACTAGGTATACTATTGTTGCAATACTGTATGTGATACTTTTAAAATTTGTATTTTTTTACGCAGCTTACTTTGCTAGTTTGTATATTTGAAATTGTTTTTTTATTTTTTAAAAAGCAGAATGAGGTAGAGGGTTTCCTACTTTTTTGTAAGCAGCAGTTGTAATTAACGGATTTAATTATGATTATTTCTTTATACTTGGTGAATTTATAAAGTGCCATTAGACTTATTTTTAGTATAAGCTCTAATCCTGGATGTTAGATTTTCTTGGTCAATCCGAGAATGCTTTCTCAGACAATCCTAACCACAGGAGTGCCATGCATTATAGCAGCCATTTTTATTTCGCTCCATAAAACTCACACAGGTGAAGTGGAAGTACAGTAATCAGTCTAGACTGATCCCCACGTTACAACCATCACGCAAACATACCTGATTTAACATTAAATACGTGAATCTTGTTAACTGAGCCAGTCACTATGTGAGTACCCAGGGGGTGCCAAGCCAGACAGAGAATTCGACCTGCAGAAAGGAGAGATGTGCCAACATTAAAGCTGGAATACAAACCAAAAAGCCTGTAACGTGCGAGAGCACACTGTTCGAAGTTCCTTTACCTTTCTGACGATCCAAATTTCTTTCAAATGTGACACGCTCAGGTGTAACGCTGAACAATTTGACAGAGCCGTCCTCACAGCAGACCTGGAGAAAGTCAAGGAGAGGACTGTCAAGCAGGTCCAGAGTCTTCATGGCAGACTATTCAAATAACTTGTAGAGAGGACCATCTAGGATTAGAAGTCCTTTTACTTACTGCAAGGTGTGAGCCGCTGGCATTAGCACGGATACTCCAGATGGGGCCTCCAAAGGCATCGAGAGTATATTTGACGCACAGCTTTGCGAGGTCATATTCTACAATCTCACCGTTTAGACCAGCTGTGAAGAGTCGGTTGTCAGCCGCCCAACAAATTGCTTCTGTGGATCTCTTTTCATCTCCAGGGATCACCTGCACAGAACACACACACATTTACGGGTCTATGTGCAGACTTGTAAACGCTTATATTCCAGAGGAGTCCTGCCAAGGAATTCCATTTCCTGGAGATACTATTATTACAGAATGTTCTTCTAGTCTCGGTGATACCATGGAATCCTCCTCCATAAAGTAACGAGGAGACCTATATACTCTACAAATCTAGCCAGGAAAGGGCACCTTACTACACATAGCTTTTACAGTTTACATTTGTGGCAAAGGCAAGAAATGGCAGAAGATTTTCAGTGACGTTGATACAGATTCAGAATAGGCATGACATTTTTACTTGCCAATGGCTAGTGTATATTTTAAGCCCACAATACATATTTCTTGTATGAAACTCAGCTACATTCTACCCATGTTTCCGAGATAACAGAGGTTAGGTTTTTTTACTTAAATATGTGGGGTTTCTTTTTGTTTCAAAGAAATTTTAGTTTAAGATAGTTCAACATTTTAACCCAAGCAGAAGTGAAATCCGTGATCTCTATTACTCACTACTACTAGCAAATTGCACGGCTTAACTTGTGATTTAGATTTTAGTGTAATTTTTGGTAAAAAAACAAAAACAAAACAACAACTATTCTTCAACTCGAGCAACTGCTTCTAATACTGAATAAGAAATTATACTAAAATGGAAAATCAACAGTTATTGAGAAATTCCACAAATGCTCAGAAATGTGAGTGTTACCTAGAATGATCATACCTTTTCCTGGTAATAATTTGCAGAGAAATTATACACCTCCACGGAGCCATCGCTGCGGGCTAGGGCAAGTCGATCTGTCTGCTGGGCGTAGGCCATACAGCGCACGCTGGACGGGATGTAATCAAAGAACTGAGCACGATGAACCTTGAATTCCCCCATTTCTAGAACCAAACGCATTAACAGAAGATGGAATAAAAAGAAAGAAATAGATAATTTAAAAGATTGCAATACAGTGTATTATTATTATATTTAGACGTTATTATAGATTATTACTGACCCCCCCTGTAATACAGTGTATTATTATAAGATATTATAGATTATTACTGACCCCCCTGTAATACAGTGTATTATTATAAGATATTATACATTATTACTGACCCCCCTGTAATACAGTGTATTATTATAAGATATTATAGATTATTACTGACCCCCCTGTAATACAGTATATTATAAGATATTATAGATTATTACTGACCCCCCTGTAATACAGTATATTATAAGATATTATAGATTATTACTGACCCCCTGTAATACAGTGTATTATTATAAAATATTATAGATTATTACTGACCCCCCTGTAATACAGTGTATTATCATAAAATATTATAGATTATTACTGACCCCCCCTGTAATACAGTGTATTATTATAAGATATTATAGATTATTACTGACCCCCTGTAATACAGTGTATTATTATAAGATATTATAGATTATTACTGACCCCCCCTGTAATACAGTGTATTATTATAAGATATTATAGATTATTACTGACCCCCCCTGTAATACAGTGTATTATTATAAGATATTATAGATTATTACTGACCCCCTGTAATACAGTGTATTATAAGATATTATAGATTATTACTGACCCCCTGTAATACAGTGTATTATTATAAGATATTATAGATTATTACTGACCCCCCCTGTAATACAGTGTATTATTATAAGATATTATAGATTATTACTGACCCCCCTGTAATACAGTGTATTATTATAAGATATTATAGATTATTACTGACCCCCTGTAATACAGTGTATTATTATAAGATATTATAGATTATTACTGACCCCCCCTGTAATACAGTGTATTATTATAAGATATTATAGATTATTACTGACCCCCCTGTAATACAGTGTATTATTATAAGATATTATAGATTATTACTGACCCCCTGTAATACAGTGTATTATTATAAAATTATAGATTATTACTGACCCCCCTGTAATACAGTGTATTATTATAAGATATTATAGATTATTACTGACCCTGTAATACAGTGTATTATTATAAGATATTATAGATTACTGACCCCTGTAATACAGTGTATTATTATAAGATATTATAGATTACTGACCCCCCTGTAATACAGTGTATTATTATAAGATATTATAGATTATTACTGACCCCCCCTGTAATACAGTGTATTATTATAAGATATTATAGATTATTGACTGACCCCCCTGTAATACAGTGTATTATTATAAGATATTATAGATTATTACTGACCCCCCCTGTAATACAGTGTATTATTATAAGATATTATAGATTATTACTGACCCCCCCTGTAATACAGTGTATTATTATAAGATATTATAGATTACTGAACCCCCCTGTAATACAGTGTATTATTATAAGATATTATAGATTATTACTGACCCCCCCTGTAATACAGTGTATTATTATAAGATATTATAGATTATTACTGACACCCCCCGTAATACAGTGTATTATTATAAGATATTATAGATTATTACTGACCCCCTGTAATACAGTGTATTATTATAAAATGTAATAGATTATTACTGACCCCCCTGTAATACAGTGTACTGACCCCCTGTAATACAGTGTATTATTATAAAATGTAATAGATTATTACTGACCCCCCTGTAATACAGTGTATTATTATAAAATGTAATAGATTATTACTGACCCCCCCTGTAATACAGTGTATTATTATAAGATATTATAGATTATTACTGACCCCCTGTAATACAGTGTATTATTATAA
>OW240923.1:4287626-4317320 GCA_933207985.1 Pelobates cultripes | reverse complement strand
TAGATTACTGAACCCCCCTGTAATACAGTGTATTATTATAAGATATTATAGATTACTGACCCCCCTGTAATACAGTGTATTATTATAAGATATTATAGATTATTACTGACCCCCCCTGTAATACAGTGTATTATTATAAGATATTATAGATTATTACTGACCCCCCCTGTAATACAGTGTATTATTATAAGATATTATAGATTATTACTGACCCCCTGTAATACAGTGTATTATTATAAGATATTATAGATTATTACTGACCCCCCCTGTAATACAGTGTATTATTATAAGATATTATAGATTATTACTGACCCCCCCTGTAATACAGTGTATTATTATAAGATATTATAGATTATTACTGACCCCCTGGTCTCCTCTCACGTTGCTCTCTATATTCACGTGGATCCCCAGGACCCGGAAGCGGAAGTGCCCAGTGGCCCCGCCCCCAGCACGGTGAAGGCGCCGGATTTAGATAGTGACAGTGTTAGTACATAGCGCGATAGCGAGAATTTATCGACTGGAGCATGGTGCAAATCCGGGTATTCAGGTAACAGCGACACAATCGGTTATTATACACTGTGTTATTATATACTGTTATTATACACTGCGTTATTATATTCTGTTATTATATACTGTGTTATTATATACTGTTATTATACACTGCGTTATTATATACTGTTATTATATACTGTTATTATACACTGTGTTATTATATACTGTTATTATACACTGCGTTATTATATACTGTTATTATACACTGCGTTATTATATACTGTTATTATATACTGTTATTATACACTGTGTTATTATACACTGTGTTATTATATACTGTTATTATACACTGTGTTATTATATACTGTTATTATACACTGTGTTATTATATACTGTTATACACATAGTACATACTGTTATACACATAATGTTATTACGCACAGTGTTGCATTACACACAGCGTGTCGGGTTATTACGTACAGTGTTGTATTACGCATAGCGTGCCGGGTTGTTATTCAGAGTGTAGTATTACGCACAGCGTCCCAGGTTATTATGCACAGCTTGCCAGGTTATTACACACAGTTTAATATTACGCCCAGTGTGCTGGGTAATTACGCACAGTGTTATATTAGGTACAGTGTGCCAGGTTATTATGTACAGGGTCCCGGGTTATTACGCACAGTGTTGTATTGCATACAGCATGCTGGGTTATTACGCACAGTTTTGTATTCTGCGCAGTGTGCAGGCTTTATGTGGGGATATTATACACTAGGTGTACCTTCCAAATGTGGGGTTATTACACTGTGTGTGCCTGTCGGATGTGCGGTTATTATACACTGCTCGTACTCGTCAGATTCACAGCTATTATACACCATGTGTGTCTGCTTCATGCAAGGTTATTATACACTGTGCATCCTTGTTGGGTGCAAGGTTATTATACACTGTACCTGTCTGATGCGGGGTCACTATACAGGGTGCATGCCGGCCGGGTGCAGAGTTAATATACACGGTGGGTACCGGCCGGGTGCAGAGGTAATATACACGGTGGGTACCGGCCGGGTGCAGAGTTAATATACACGGTGCGTACCGGCCGGGTGCAGAGTTATTATATACGGTTAGTGTTGTGAACACTCCTGATGTCTCCTTGTTTTACAGGGGTACTGAGGGCCAGCCAGACGAGTGGCTGCTGATGGAATTACAGGGGGAAATCGAAGCTCGAAATCAAGATGGACTGGCCGGGAATCTGATGGGAGATCTGCACTACACTAAGGAGGTACGTAATGGGTTATACTGCGTGGAAACATGTACATCTGTTAATGCTGCACCCAGTCAAATAACTCCACCTTACAATTACTGTGTGTGCTTCATTTTTTCACAGCGATACTGCTCCATGCTATTACCCTTATTGTAAGTCTATTGGAACTGCTGCCAAATCGTGCTGATCAATACTGACCGTTACTCATTGATTACCTCGCCTCCTGCTTTACGGGGAAAAATATCATTAATGAAAATTTTCACATGTTGTAATATATATTGATATATGTGACTTTGCAGAGTTGTAATGTCCCCTGCTGAGTATGGCATGGACCTTCCAGCATTGCAGTGGCTAGAAGCTTTTAAGACGTGGCTGGTAGCGTAAAACTCGAAATGTTAAATTCTGTATACAGTAACATATCAAAAGGTTACATTTACACAATCTTTATCTGTTTATTTTTTTTCTCGTTACTGCTATTTGCTTCTGCCAGTCCGTACAGTATAACTTTCTCTTTCTTTTTTTATCCCCTGGGTAGGGCATTCCCTAGATCTAACCTATTGCTCCATATAAACTGCGTTATTAGCTAAGCACTTCAGCCCAAATACTACAGTTTCTTGGTCTGTCTAGTCTACGCTGAGGGTACAATTCGGCTAGCGTACTAATTGGATGCCCACACTGTTAGCTTGAGGTGAATACTGTGATAGGATGAAACTAACCTGTAAATTCTGTGACTTCCTGGCTGCAGATCCAAAATGCCTTATTGCCTCTTGTGCTGCATTTGGTATCCAATAACTGCTACTCGTCCTCAAATATCTGGCTGAGCTTAATAGGGAATATAACCTGAAGACATCTGCCGTGCCAAGCATTGCCACCTCTGGTTTCGCCTGGTCTTCCAGTAAAGCAAGCAGCGTAGATCACAATCCCTAAACGAGAGGGCACAAGGGGCATAGAATATTCTTGGTGTTTATCTCTCTTTAGCTCTTTAACCAGAGCTCAAAATGTCTACTAGCCATTGACCAGAGAAAATGTAACCCTGGCTCCTAGAAATACCCACCTGGGGAGTGGGCTGTGGACCCCCAGGCTTGCAGTGGCTAGTAACTTTTAAGGGCTGGATAGTAGTGTAGGACTTGAAAAGCTGAGCCTTGATTTAAGCTCTAGTTAACATAGTGTCAATAGGACCCCCACTGTTTTCTGTCCTTGTGATTAGACTCTTGATTGAGACAATTTATTTCAAAGTTTGATATCTCTGTATACATTTCTATTAACCTTTTAACATGTTGCTTGTCAAACCTCATTGTGTGTAATGTAGTCCTATCTGATTCTTAATGCCAGCTTTGCCCCCCCCCCCATGTAATTCTAGTTTGAAGTGCCTGTCTTTTATGTGACTGTCTTGCTGGGCACAGAGATATTTTAAGTTTAACGTGAAACATTTGCAGGAAAATAAGAGTATGGGGTCCGTTAAAGCCTTTTAGTGTCTCATAAAATGAATTCCAGTTTACTTTACAGCAGTCCTGGGGGCTTTGTCTGTTTTGTTAATATATATTCGAAGGGCATTCGTGATGATGATTCGATCTTGTACATGATTTTTTTTTTTTTTTCTAAAAAAACCTAAAAGAAAAACCTCTAACATTATACTCATCTGTTGCTGTTAAACTAAGCTGTACCACTAGATGTCGCTCACAGCCAGATGTTGATCATTAGACGTAGCTATTGTAGAACATCTTCTGAAATTCTAGCAGGAAGAGCTCTAATGCTTTACTGCCAATGCAGAGAATGTGTTCTTCACTGCTTTGATGTCCCTGTTGCCCCTATTCTGCCATCAGGGTGTTCCTGTGCTGATTATCGGACATCACATCCTGTATGGGAAGGTATCTCGCTTGGAGAAGCCGTTTGCAGTGTTGGTGAAGAGTTGTAGTGTCCCAATGGAGGAACATGGAGACACAGAGTACCACGTGACAGCACTGATAAAGAAGAAAGTCATCTTTAAAACACGTCCCAAACCCATCATCATCAATGTCCCCAAGAAGGTGTGAGAAGCTGGATGGTGGCCCTGTATGGAGCATATCGACTCCAGGAGGAAACTCTCAGAATGTGGACGTTTGGATCCTCTGTGTACATAGAAACAGCTCACCTCTTCAGGTTTTCAACCCAGTTCTCTATTGTTATAAAGAAGAGAATGATGGGAAATGTCCCGGAAGACGTCTTCTGCAGGCGCTAAACAGATGTGTCCATATAATGTGTATAAATATATTTATATTTTTTGATGAGTTGCTTGTTTTACTTGTTTAAACAATAAATCACTGTAAATAGTCATGACTAAGTTGGCCATGGTGTTGCTGTTGGAAAACACAGAGAACCTTATTTTTCTTCAAACACTGAAGCTTACAGAGTGATGGCAGATGGAAAAAAAAATCTTGTATATCATTGTTGGCTTTTACTGCTCCCACTGAAAGGCTCTTCCATGTATCTACTACCCTTTCTATATCACTGTTACAGCTCCCACTGGAAGGTTATTCCAGGTATCTACTACCCTTTCTATATCGCTGTTACTGCTCCCACTGGAAGGCTATTCCTGGAATCTACTGCCCTTTCTATATCACTGTTACTGCTCCCACTGGAAGGCTATTCCAGGTATCTACTACCCTTTCTATATCACTGTTACTGCTCCCACTGGAAGACTTTTCCAGGTATCTACTACCAGTGGCGTACTAAGGGGGGGGGGCGGTCCGCCCCGGGTGCCACCAGGATGGGGGGGGCCATGGCCAGCCCCCCCCCCCCCCATGCTGCAACCGCCCGAGCGCTCTGTATAGAGCCTCAGGCGGCTGCAGCATTGCCCGGGCGGTGCGTCCATGAGGGCGGACCGCACCGCCCGGGCGCAGCCTGAGGAGAGGCTGACAGGAGGGAAGCGCTCCTTTCAGCTCCGTCACTGCAGCATGGTCCGACGGGTACAGAGAGCAGCTGTCTCCTGTACCCAGCCGGACTAACAGGAAGTGAACACTGAGTGTGCACTTCCTGTTAGTCCGGCCGGGTACAGGAAACAAAAGCTCCCTGTACTCGCGGACCATACAGGGCTCGGCCACGCTACAGGGAGGTAGGGGGGAGGGGGAGGGGGGGTGAGAGAGAGAAATAAGGGGGGTGAGAGGGGGGATGAGAAAGAAAGGAGGGGGGTGAGAGAGAAATTAGGAGGTGGGTGAGAGAGAAATTGGGAGGAGGAGAAGGAAATTGGAGCGGGAGGAGAGATTGACATTCATCACATACACACAATACACCCCTTGCACACAGAAAAACACACAATGCATTACACACACAGACACACATACACAAGCAATGCAACCGTTACACACAATGCATCCCTTACACACACAGAAACACACAATGCATTCATTACACACACTCAATGCACCCCTTACACACATTCAATACATCCCATACATTCCAGATATCTGCTGCCCTTTCTATATCATTGTTAGCCTTTACTGGTCCAACTGGAAGGCTATTCCAGGTATCGAATACAAAAAAACAAGTCATGCGTTCCAACTCCATCACTCCTGGACGGCAGCAACGACCATAGTACACATCAGTCCCAATACATACAGTATATCACTGTTACTGCTCCCACTGGAAGGCTATTCCAGGTATCTACTACCCTTTCTATATCACTGTTACTGCTCCCACTGGAAGGCTCTTCCAGGTATCTACTACCCTTTCTTTATCATTGTTATCCTTTACTGCTTGTACTGGAAGGCTATTCCAGGTATTTACTACCCTTTCTTTATCATTTAGTTTTCACAACTCCCACTCGAAGACTATTCCAGGTATCTGCTACCATTTCTATATCATTTAGTTTTCACAGCTCCCACTCGAAGACTATAACAGGTATCTGCTACCCTTTCAATATTACTGTTACTGCTTCCACTGGAAGGCTATTCCAGGTATCTACTCCCCATTCTATGTCACTGTTACTGCTCCAACTGGAAGACTATTCCAGGTACCTGCTACCCTTTTAATATTACTGTTACTGCTCCCACTGGAAGGCTATGCCAGGTATCTACTACCCTTTCTATATCACTGTTACTGCTCCCACTGGAAGGCTATTCCAGGTATCTACTACCCTTTCTATATCACTGTTACTGCTCCCACTGGAAGGCTATTCCAGGTATCTACTACCCTTTCTATATCACTGTTACTGCTCCCACTGGAAGGCTATTCCAGGTATCTACTACCCTTTCTATATCACTGTTACTGCTCCCACTGGAAGGCTATTCCAGGTATCTACTACCTTTCTATATCACTGTTACTGTTCCCACTGGAAGGCTATTCCATGTATCTACTACCCTTTCTATATCACTGTTACTGCTCCCACTGGAAGGCTGTTCCAGGTATCTACTACCCTTTCTATATCACTGTTAGGCTTTACTGTTCCCACTGGAAGGCTATTCCTGGTATCTACTACCCTTTCTTTATCATTGTTATCCTTCACTGCTTGTACTGGAAGGCTATGCCAGTTATCTACTACCCTTTCTATATCACTGTTACTGCTCCCATTGGAAGGCTGTTCTAGGTATCTACTACCCTTCTATATTACTGTTACTGCTCCCACTGGAAGGCTATTCCAGGTATCTACTACCCTTTCTATTTCACTGTTACTGCTCCCACTGGGAGGCTATTCCACGTATCTACTACCCTTTCTATATCGCTGTTACTGCTCCCACTGGAAGGCTCTTCTAGGTATCTACTACCCTTTCTATATCACTGTTACTGCTCCCACTGGAAGGCTATTCCAGGTATCTACTACCCTTTCTATATCACTGTTACTGCTCCCACTGGAAGGTTATTCCATGTATCTACTACCATTTCTATATCACTGTTGCTGCTCCCACTGGAAGGCTCTTCCAGGTATCTACTACCCTTTCTATATCACTGTTACTGCTCCCACTGGAAGGCTATTCCAGGTATCTACTACCCTTTCTATATCACTGTTACTGCTCCCACTGGAAGGCTGTTCTAGGTATCTATTACTCTTTAATATGTTCCAACATTAATCCTTAAGCTACTACACTTCAAGTTCAAATCATTCTGCATTCTTCTAGCACCTCTTTCCTTTTCATACAAAACATAATTTCATGCTTTGATATATTATTTTCTAAACTGTCTTAGTTTTGAAAACTTTCTTTGGATCCTCTGCTGGTGGGTACCAGTATAAATTGCCTGCGCTCTTTGAGCACCTTCTGTACTAGTGATAAAACCCAGAGACACTGACCGGAAATCTTCTTAACTTCCTCCATACACTGAGCATGGTGACATTATGGTGCACTGAGCTGCCCTTTAATTATCATTCCTATCAGCAGGATACACAGGTACTTCCCTTCCCACTTGTTTGTGGTTTTTAGTGAAGACAGTTGACTTTGTTTGATTTTATGGTAATCTATATATTGTCAATTTTCTCATTGAGTGAAAGCTCTGTGCTGTGTATCTGTAATCTCTGCTTTGCCCGTCAGTAAGTATCGGAAACAGAACCTCCCTGTAAGATCGATGTGTTGGCAGTATAAGCACACACACTGACTTTGTAGTCATTTGTTTATAATGATCTTACATAGGTCATCGTGTTATACGGGGTACACTAACAGCAGGAGTTCTGATTCTGTAAAGCAGGGTGGAATGACAGGCAGATCTCCTGTCTATGTAACCTTTAAGGCACACTTTAGGCAATGTAACTGCTTCATCTCAACTGAAGTGGTTATAGTGTGCGGAGTACCCTGGCGCGGTCCTTCTATTCAGCTTTAACCCCTTAAGGACCAAACTTCTTGAATAAAGCGAATCATGACATGTCACACATGTCATGTGTCTTTAAGGGCTTAAACCGTTTAGGTTAAAATATCCCCAGCTACTCGTCCCATTTGTTGCCTCGGCTGAGCAGCAATGAGTGGTGGTGACTGGCTGAGTGTCAGCTTACTGCTTTCAGCCAATCACAGTGCCTATGGCCGGTATGGTTGAAGGAAGTGTGTGATCTCTGCCTTAGTCACACCTCTAGTTGGGGCCGAGCTTATTGGAAGCCAAAGACCCTTATTTAGTGTTAAACTGCTCGAAAATGGTTTAACACTGAATGGAGGCACAGCGCCAGGGTACTACAGGCACCATAACCACTTCAATTAGATGAAATGCTTATGATGCATATAGTGTCTCTCTTAATTCTGGATGAGCATTTTCGGAGGTGTAACTCCACAGTCGCTGTGTGTGTGTGTGTGTGTGTACATTTTGGCCGCTCCTGATGTAAAAGGTTTAAACCTTCTGCCCTGTAAGATTGGTTTCTGCTTAATTTATTTATTTATTTTATCCTCTGTTGTATTCCGAGGTCTTGTGAAGGAGGACTTATGGGAATTTGTTGGTCGTTTTTTGTTGCCTAAAGATCGATGGTCATTAATTTTTAATCGGTCAGGCTAACAAATGACACCGCAGTCACTGTCAAGTGACAAAATGCTGAAATGTATTGATTGATTCTTAATCTATAGCTTCCCTGAAACTGGCAATTCAATAAAATAGAAACATACCAATATGATATTTAAGGCAGCGTTTCATGGGGAATCTGTTTCTATACAAGATATTGACAAGTTCTCCTTTTTTTTCTATTAGGTTTCATGCTTCAAAGCAACCGGCAAAACCGTTCCACCACCCACATTGGATTTGTTCCAAACATATTGTTGCAGGTTGTGATAAGCGTCCGTTCCTAAACAATGATAGTTTATTATTTTCTTCTCTCTCTCTAGTTCTGATACCTGTATGATGCCAAGTTGAGCCACCCCTAATCGATGCCCTTAAGTGGGTTTTTCTGCCCACAACATTAGTAGGGAACTTTCTATAGTGTGTCCCTGCACAGTCTGTTTACGTCATTCTTCCTACCGTTACGGGCTCATTGTTGCATTGTGACATTTTATAGCATGTTTTCTGATGTGAGTTTCATGCCATCGGTCTATTTCTAAAAGTATATGTTTATATAGTGCCGCAGTCTGAGTGTCCCAGCTAAGCCCTGAAAAAATCTGAGCTGGGGTATGCCTATCACATAAAAATATCATACATTACTCTCTGGGGCATAGTGAGACTTTTTTTTTAATTTTTTAATTTTTTTGCTTTGGCGACTTGTAGCTTAAATCGATGCTATAGTCACCAGGAAAAATTCTAAAGTAAATTACCATCTGGAAATTAAACCATTTTTTTTTTCTCATGCAGGCTACGTCAGTCACAGCAAGGGGAGGTGTGGCTATTGCTGCATAAACAGAAACAAAAGTGATTTAACTCCTAAATGGCAGAGGATTGAGCAGTGAGACTGCAGGGGCATGTTCTATACACCAAAACTGCTTCATTAAGCGAACGCTGTTTTGTGACTGTAGCGTCGTGTTAAAGCTGTTGTCATTTTCTTTTTTGGGTTTCTTTGTTTTTAAATATTGTATTCCAGATGCTACGGTATCCGGGCACAGCCAGAGCATAAAATTTAAATTAATATAACACCCCTGTGTTTGCTCTGAGGGCCCAGGTGAGTGTGTGGCACTAGGGAAGTAACAACCGGGCACACATGCGTTGGTACAGTACTTTCTAAGCAAATGTCCAATCAAGCAGAAACATACCTATAAAATGGGGCAATCGTGTCACCCACATTCAATGACCTGCAGAGGTAAGTGTTAATTGCAGTAATGCAGGTTTATTGACCTCCCATTAGAGTGGTTTATTGATTTGTCACTCTGCTGCATTATATGGATCCTGACATAGAGACCCCTTAAATGTCCTCTGTAAAAAGCAGGCGTGTTTTGTACAAATTGTGATCCTGGTTAAACCACATTACACAATAATCTTCTCCTCTGCTTATCATCCTTGTTCTTCTATAAATTGCACCTGGTTTTAGAAGAGCTTAAGTAACCGGATGCTAATCCCACCAACCCCTCATTGCCTGCGAGTGTCAGCTAACCGTTCCCCAGCCAATGAATGGAATATCCGCAGAATTGACATCAGCCAGCCTGGAACTCTCTAGATAAACTCTGTGCATTCTTAGCCTAACGCTTTACATACACAATACAGGCACCATGATCACTTAAAATCACTAGAAGCAACCCTTTAAAGGATCACTATAGTGTCAGGAAAACAAATCGGGTTTCCTGATACTATAGTACCCTGAGGGTGCCCCCACCCTCCGGGTCCCCCTCCCGTGGTGCTAAAGGGGTTAAAACCCCTTCGGTTACTCACCTTATTCCAACGCTGGGCTCCCTTACCTTTCCTCCCCCGCCATCAGCTCCCCCGTCTGACGTCAGCGGAGTGGAATGCGCGCGCATTCAAAGTGTCCATAGGAAAGCATTTCTCAATGCTTTCCTATGGACACTCTGCGTGATGAAGGCATAATATGCCTCCAGCGTTGCAGATGCGCCTCTATTGGCTGTTTACAGCAGGCAGGGTTAACCCTAGAGGGACCTGGCACCCAGACCACTTCATTGAGCTGAAGTGGTCTGGGTGACTATACTGTCCTTTTAAATCCAAATTGAGGCTCAAATTGAAAAGATTTATTTAAAACCGCTTTTTTTTTTTTTTTTTAGCTTTAATGTTGACCATTGTATTTAGTTCACTAAAACTTATTGAATAACCTTTTCAGCATCCAAAGTAGTGGGTAAAAAGCCTGTGCGCAAGCATGAAACAGAACCTTGGACGTATTGTGCAGCGCTGGCTGACAAAATGCACCATCTTAGTAAGCCATTACACCACGTACCATTTTCTTACAATTCTGGGAAGTACAGGAGAGAAGGAATAGATTCTAGAACCGATTTCTAATATTTCTTCTTTTGAGTCAAGTCAGTAAACTGGTAATTGGGGAGAGATGAAATTGGAACTGCACATGGTAGGGGAATGCCCTACAACTCCTGGTTTTGTGGATAAACCCCAGAATATTAATATAAATACAAATTAAATGATATAGTTTATACTATAAATATTTGAACATTCGCACATTGATCACGTGCACAGTACTGCATTACCCAGAACGCTCTTGACTTCCCCTTCCCAAGAGACAGAATATCTTTGTATGTTTCTCAACCGTAACTAGTTTTTAGGATCTTTTCTGAGATCAGGACAGAGGGGTTATTTCAAATATACCATTATAAGTTTTCATGGTCAATAATGCACAATTTTACTGGCAATACCATAAACACTGAACGAAGCTCTGTCGATGGGCTTATTATAATGGCTTAATTCAGCTAAATCGAGCAGAGTGAGTGTAATAATGAGCCATGGGTAAAAATAGGTTCTAGTCGTAGAGATGAGAACATATTTTGTTATAAAATTTGTCCAATAAGCAAGTCACACTCCAGGATAATGTAAAACACGAAAATCCAGTCACGCCTGAATTATACAAAGTCATATTGTCAAAAAAAATCAAATAAATATTTATTTTTAAAATGAACAAATTAACACTATTGAACGAGGGAAATTTATAGCCAAAACAGCTTAAAATGCTTCCATCACTTTTCTGTTTTTATAAATATTTTTATTAGGTTGGCTTCGTTTTTTGTGTTTTCTTCTTCGTGTCCTGTTTCCAGTAAATGTCAGTACTTTTTTTTTTTGCCTCTAATTTGCTTTATATTTCTCGTACCTATGTCAGAATACATTGCTGTGTAACTCGAACGGGTGCCTGAGTTGAACCGAAAGTAAAGTTATGCATAGTGAGCTGTTAGAAGCATTCAAAGGAGCCTTCAGAAAGAAGGGTCATAAGGTAAAACAGACATTTTTTTTTTTTTTACATTAGTGGTAACTTTAGAAAAGGACACATTTTTAAATATACAAACAAAATAAATTATAGCCAGCTGTGTATACACATAGCCCAGATTTGTTTATGCAATAAGTTAGGCAAGCTGTGATTAAGTGCCCTTCATTCATTCAATAACACTCATTACAGTCCCTCGTTGTAAAGCAAGACAGGTTTTTGCATATCTTTTGATTTCAATGATCTAAGCAGCTCTCCGTGGCTGGACATGCAGTGTCTAGACCCTATTCACATTACATTTCCCATTTATTGGGTCTGTGTCAACGCAGCTATCAGCCACCACATGGACATTCTACAAGCAGCAAATTCAGGCTAATGTAAAATCAGTTCCCTTTGTTACAATCTCGTGGAATTCGAGAACTGTGTGCATTCCCTTTCTATCCTGTATGCATTGCTAAGAGAAGAGGCAGCGGGGGTATTGGGTCTTGCATATTTACTGGATTTTAATGTCTATGGCATTCTGTGCCCAATTTGGAGGCTGGAAATTGGGTTCTAAATTCGGTATAGGCCCTTTACCAGCCGAGGACACTAGGCATGCAGTGCACTATGGGAAATGGACCAGTCCTGAGTAGAATACATTCTAAGGTTACTTAGTGCTGCGTAGTGGGAAGCCTAGCGCTGGTGATGATATGATGATATGGCTGTCTGTCCTACTACCATATTGAATACATTGACCTTACATTTACAGTAAGTATTAAACATCATTTTACTATTGCTTCATCCCAATCCAGCACGGTCGGATCACTGTTTACAATCTACGTATGGATTCATGAATCAAAATGTATTTATCATTCATGTCTATTAGTATAAGGAATCCATATTGAATTTCTGCAAGTGGTGCCATATTGACCCAGGCTCCTCTCCTTTCTACCTGTATCATTGAGTGCTAAGATGGCTGCAGCATAGAGGGTGCTCTTGTGTTCATTCTGCATGGTTAGTGAAAGGACAGAAGGATGGGGTTTGGTGAGGTTGAATTAATTTGGCTTTGTTTACCCTGCCGAAGATAGAGGTCACTGCTCCCTTCATTACTGGATGCGGACATGTATGATGCTCACAGTGAGTAGGGTGTTGATGTTCCCCAATTACAGGGACTGAATGTTGCTATTAAGGCTGTGCCCTGGAGGGCTTGTATTGCTTTGGCTACTGGCTCACGTTTTGAGGTATGTGTTTGCATAGTGCAGTCGTAGATGTGTAAGACTTTGCTGGTGAGAAACCGTCCCTGTTCGTGTGTTCCCTCTCTGAATTATTCACAACTTGGACTGTTCAAGGTCTCCTGATTTTTTTTCAAGGTGTTCTGAGTCCATATAAAATGCTGGTTGCACTTCCCATCTCTTCTCCCTAGAGTTTCTGTCCAGTCCTAACGGTAATACTGGAACATCCCTTTTGCCTCACACTTCTCCTAGTGCCAGGCTGTAAAGTTCCTGCTTCTTCCCGCAGCGGCGGGCAACCAGAGCCAGGTATAAGCTAAGCAGCGCCACCCAGTAACATGCATACAATATTGCTCCAGTCACCAGGAATAGCATCTCTGTCTCAGTGAAAGGGTCCTGGCTCTGGCAATATGCGGTGTACACCAGCCCGCCCAGCAGGACGCAGAACCACACTGACACAGGCACCATGCCCATGAAATTCACCACCAGCTTCCGACGCCCAGACGTCCCCCACCCAGACTTGTTAATTGTGATAACTGCAAAAATTTTTGCTGGTAGCAGGCTGGTCATGTATAGGAGTGAGTAGAGAGACATAAATATCATTTCTGCATTACCCCGAAGGAAACATGCATACGTCGCCTTCACAATGCCCACAAGCTGCACCGTGAGCAGGAAGAGGAGTATGTTCCAAACACGGCCACGGTAAAAAAGCTGCACCACCGTTGCCACCAGGAAGAAGGGAAAAAAGCCTGTGACCACAGATTCGTAGGTCATCCACAGGTTGTGTTTATGGAACCAGAGTGCATTATACAACCACTCCCGAAAATATGACTTGCTCCAGCGGGTTTGCTGGTTCAACCAGCGCAGGTACTTTGTGGGGGTCTCGGTAAGGCACCGGGATCTTGCTGTGTACTTTGTCTGGTATCCCATGCTCAGGACACGGTTTGTTAAGTGCCGATCATCCCCAAAGCTGCACTTCTGGCCAAGGAAGGTCTGATGGTACCAGTCCTCTAAGAAGTGTTGTAGAAGGCTGTTTCGATACATTCCCAGTGGGCCACTGATGCACTGCACACAGCCAAAATAGGACTGACAGGCCCGCTCGACATTAAATGCCATCCAGTACCGTACGCTGCTCAGAAACGAGATCCACGAGTCGTATTTATTGAGGATCTGTGGAGTACAACACACAAATAGTAAAGGCAATAACAAAACAAAGTATGTACTTCAAATTCCACCAGATAGACTAGGGCAGGCAACCTTTGGCACTCCAGAAGTTGTGGACTACATCTCCCATAATGCTGTTACAGTCATCATTCCTGCAAAGCATTAGGCGAGTTGTAGTTCACCAAGTCTGGAGTTCTGAAGATTGTCTATCCTTCCCCTAGCAGCTACTAACCCTTTTTAATGAGGACCCAAATTACATCAGTGACCAATGCTTGGATTTTAGTGACTACCATTCCTCTGGTGCTGGCTGAGCATAATAAGAATTGAAATGTTTAAATATCTGCAGTGCCAGGATTAGCCACGACTGATAATAGACCTTTTATAAGGCTTCTGTTATATGATCTGTTTTATAAGGTTTATATCCTGTGATATTTTATGTGGCTTCTTATTTCTATTGCTGTTATTTGAGAACAATATACATCAAGGTTCATTGTTAGACAAGTCATAAAACCTTCTAAAATAAATGCATTGTGTTCACTATTCCTGGTGTTTTGATATATATTTTTAATTAACGTGGATTGGTTTATGTTGAAGTGGAGTCGCTACGTCTTTTCATTACAAGCGCACCGCATTATTACGCATGTGGATTTTTGATGTGAACGCCAGAGGCACCATGTATCGAATGACCGGAGATGTAGAGCTGCGCCATGGACAGTGGGAGACCCGTAGAAATAAGATCAGTTCAAGGACCACTATAGTGCCCTGAGGGTGCCCCCACCCTCAGGGTCCCCCTCCTGCCGGGCTCTGGGGAGAGGAAAGGGGTTAAAATCTTACCTTTCTCCTGCGCCGGGCGGGGAGCTCTCCTCCTCCTCTCCGCCTCTTCTCCTCCTCTTCGGCTGAATGCGCATGCACGGCAGGAGCTGCACGTGCATTCAGCCAGTCTCATAGAAAAGCATTCATAATGCTTTCCTATGGACGCTTGCGTCTTCTCACTGTGATTTTCAAGAGACAACCACTGGAGGCTGGATTAACCTATTTATAAACATAGCAGTTTCTCTGAAACTGCTATGTTTATAAAAAAAAAAAAAAAGGGTTAACCCTAGCTGGACCAGGCACCCAGACCACTTCATTAAGCTGAAGTGGTCTGGGTGCCTAGAGTGGTCCTTTCATTGAAATGCTCCCATCTTTCTATTCACCTTAATGTGCTTCTCTACAGACCACATTGTAACCAGAAACAAGATGTAGGGCCTCCCTTCAAAATCAATGAACACCATTTTTGTTTAGAGCAAGGATAGGCACCTCTTGGCAATGCAGATGTTGTGAAATGCTCCTCCGGCCATAATGCTGGCAAAGCATCAAGGGAGATGTAGTCCATAGCATCTGGAGTGTCAAAGGTTGTCTACCCTAGGTTTATTGGGTGGATAAAGGCCTACATAATGTTAACCTACACCTGAGTCCTGCTTTGACACTTAATGGTTCATTGGTACCAAATCACCATCTCATTGCTTGCGTAATGCGGAGTTTGTTATATTTACCTGCACATCCCCACCAACGCCACCAACTTTGGGGTCTTCTTCTAGAACACGTAGCATCTCTGCGGTACATGCCGGATCTAGCACCGTGTCCGAATCACAGACCTGCAAGCAGACAATGGAAACGGATTTAAATAATGTCATGTAGAAACATACAGGAGCTCTTTCATAGTAAAGCATCTCCTGGAATCTCTACATTTGTTTTGTTCTAGAATTATAGAGCTAAATCCTCTTTGGCAGCGCGTCTGCAGAATGGCTTTATCTCAAGGCTTTTTTTTTTTTTTTAATGTATATTTTTAGGATCTTCACATTATAAAAGTGAATGCGTCTGTTTGCAGAGGTGACTGTGCTAATACTGTGCGTTAATTCACTTTGTACAGCATTCTCTATAGTCTGTCTGTGATGTGACTGCATGTTAAAGGACTTTCATAAAGTCTATTAAATGACACCAGATCAAGGTCCTTGTAATCAATACCCCAAACAGTAAAATTAACAGGAGAATGTGGCCACAAATTGCAAATTTGAATGTGTTTATAGTTCTAATCTGAACTGGGACTCATTTTATTTGTGTGTGTATGTATGTATATATATATATATATATATAATGTGTGTGTGTGTGTGTATATATATATAGTGTGTATGTGTGTATATATATATATTTCTGTTTTGAAACATTTTTAATACAATATGGCAGTATTGATATATTAATAGGCTTTGTAAACCTTCCAAATTAAACATTTATTTCCGTACAGCGAATATTATTTGCACCGGTTAATTGATTTTTGGGGGTTATTTTCTGCAAGGCAACATTTTTTCCAATTGTGTTTTTCTCTTACATATTTTGACATAAAGGACCCAGATATATATTTCAATGTAGTTTTAGGAAATGCCGCTATGTGTTGCACTGACCCTTTCAGTTTTTGCAATGTGCTCCTTCTCTTCTGTGTGTGTCTCTGCTGTAAGAGTCACGGGTCAGATATCTGTTACAGGATTGTACGGCCCTGTGGAGGTCACTAAGCTATGGACGAATATCTAGCAAGTATATTTGCCCGCACTCTAGCAAGGAGAACCTGCAATATTATTATTATTATTACAGACAATATGTACTAATGAGCAGGTGGCTTGTTGCAGGTTAGGATTTCATATCCTGACATCAAACTATTTTACTGGCAAATATACTAAATCATGGGGTGATTATTACCCACTCTGTGTTGTTTGTAGGAAGCTATAAGGTTTCTTTCTTAGAAATTAGAGGAGTCATCTGCCACATCCAAGGTCTGTATATACCATTAGAAGGGGTGTTAGGCTAGCTGTTTTTGGCTAGTGGTTATTGTATGGGACTAGCAAGTTTTTCTTGGAAAAATAACTGGTACAATATGTGTATTTTTGCTGCTGTAGAGCACAGTAAAGAACAATGAATGCATGCTCACTGACCTGTATATAATCCACAATGTCTCCAAGTGCTCGGAATGCTGTGTACATCACCTCTCGTTTCCCTCCCCACTTCTGCATAATGCAGGTATAAGGAAAGTTTTCCACCAGTTCTTTAACACCCCTCTCACCCTCCTGACCCCCTTCTTCTGTTTCGTGGTAGTTAGTGTCCCAGATGTAGCATCCGGTGCCTTCCGATCCCATGACTTCCCGAAAGATCTCCATCATGTATCTGTCCTCCTCAGAGTTGCCATCCACCACCATCACTACCCGGAGGTGGGGGTAGGAAAGCCGTCGGACCGACTGTAAGCACTTTCTCAAGTATTCGGGGTCTTCCTGATAGGCAGCGATGCACAGAGCCACTGAAAAGGTTCCGGACACACTCCGTCCCCCTCCACGCATTCTTCTGTGTTCAAGAAAGGCGAAAAGGCTCTGAAAGAGCAGGTGCAAGCCCAGTATGGCTCCGTACAATCCAAACGACAGGTGGTGCCGGTCCGTATGGATAAACTGATATCCGGTCACATAGGCAGCCAGAATGCCTCCTAAAACCAGCAGAGCAAAAACACTGGTGCCCAGAACCCTCAGCGCTGTCTGCAACCGCCCAGGCATCTGTGCCAAACAGAAAGAGCATGGTAGAGACATACACTGACACATGCCCACATCCACTAATCACACACTTTATAAATGAAAGCAACTCGTGTAAAGAACTCACGATCCAACTTCAATGCCCAAGGCAGATGACGAAAGAAATGAGTCAGCCGTGACATAGCCCCGTGCTTTTTACTGGCTTCTTATACCAAATCCATAATGCAGGCTTATCACTTGGCAGAGTAAATTTTACACTAAACCCAGTGATATTTAGGACCCACCCCAACACATAGCTCATTGTGAGAGTTCAACATATGATGGGATTCGCTGACTCGTAACCAGGAATTACAGATCCCAAAATGAAAACCCATGGACCAGGGAGATAAAAGACTTTTTTTTTTTTTTTTTCACCAACCTTCTCGGATCTCGGATGACTGAGCTGCAAGAAGCCGAGCCAGCTTCCTTCCCAAACCTACTATTACCTGTCAGGTAGAGACCTGTCCCCCTGCAATCTTCTGCAATTATCAGGGCATTTGGGTCAAATTCATTTCAAGAAGACACAATTAGTTTTTTTTTTGTTTTTTTTTAATAAAACCCACACACACATTCTTAAATTGTCCATGGAGATCCAGTCTTACTGAGATTTTCTCATGGTTTAAGCTCTTAGATTGCAAGCTTTCAGGCAAGAGTGACTTGCTATTGAAATCTTTCTACAATAAAGGGTTACTGCAGCAATACTCCGTGAACCTTTAACGCTTTTAGTCCTGCCACGATTGCGGGTCCCTCAGAGAAGAAAAGATTTTAAGACTTGAACCTGTTTCAGAAGTTCAAGTGAATCTAGTGTGGGAAACTAATCAACATCAAAAGTCTGCTAAGGGAGAGGAGGGGGGTGTAATTGGACTTTAATAACAGGGTACATGTGAGGGAGTCTATGGCTTGTCTGAATGAAGCTCAGGAGAATAACTGCACAACTTCAGTGAAACCTGGACTCACACCGGCCCCATGGGAGAAATATCTCTCTCCCCTCCCCCCCACAAAAACTGTATGAATGGACATGATAAATACAGAGTATACGGGCTGTCTTAAAATATGATGATAAATACAGAGTATACGGGGCAGTCTTAAAATATGATGATAAATACAGAGTATACGGGGCAGTCTTAAAATAACTACAGTATAACCATAGTTTATTACAGTTTGTGTCACGGCTGTCTTAAAATACAGTTGGAGCATTTCTACAAATCCATCTCCCGTTCTCTCCCGTTCTCTCCAGTTCACTGTAATGAACCCCTTTGGTGTACATTCTGAAATCTGCCTCTAAACATGAGTCGGGGTAAAACAAACTGTGGCTGGGAATCCACTGCAGAGCAATGCAATATTCAGCGCTATTTACTGGGGATGTAGCAATTTCTATAAAAGATAGTAAAAGTACAGGACATTCAAGGGACTATAGTCACCAAAACAACTGTAGAATAATAAATGTACACTTTTTGTGTACAGCTCAATTAAATAGCGTGTGCAAAAAAAGGAAGTGTAACTATTAGATCTCACTTTAGAGGAAATGTTTTTAGGAAGGATGAGTAGGTCACATGCAAGGAGGTGTGACTAGGGCTGTATAACCAAAGTGGTTTAACTACCTAAATGGTAGTGAATTGAACAGTGAGACTGCAGGGGCATGAACTATAAACTAAATCAAAACTGCTTCATTAAGCTTTAGTTGTTTTGGTGACTAGTGTCCCTTTAATGACACTACATACAGTCACCTGGGCATTTCTACAACTATCTAGTGAGTGGCATTAATATACAGGGTTAGATTATACACAGACTGTATAGTGGGTGATGCTTTAGCCCTCTAGAGTGTGTGATCCATCTTCTACAGAGTCCTATAATATCCTCATACAGTGCTCTATAATACCCAGTACAATGCCCCATAATACCCCCATACAGTACCCTATAATACCCTCATGCAATGCTCTATAATAACCCCACACAGTGCTCTATAATACCCCCGCACAGTGTCCTATAATACCCCCATACAGTGCCCTATAATACCCCCTCACAGTATCCTATAATACTCCGTACAGTGCCCTATAATATCCCCATGCAGTGCCCTATAATACCCCCGTACAGTGCTCTATAATATCCTCGTACAGTGCTCTATAATACCCCTGTACAGTATGCTATAATACCCCCGTACAGTGCCCTATAATACCCCCATACAGTATCCTATAATATCCCCATACAGTACTCTATAATACCCCCATGCAGTGCCCTATAATACCCCCATACAGTATCCTATAATACCCCGTACAGTGCTCTATAATACCCCCGTACAGTATCCTATAATACCCCCATGCAGTGCTATATACTACCCCTGTACAGTGCTCTATAATACCCTCATACAGTATCCTATAATATCCCCATACAGTACTCTATAATACCCCCATGCAGTGCCCTATAATACCCCCGTACAGTATCCTATAATATCCCCGTACAGTATCCTACAAAAATACCCCATGCAGTGCCCTATAATATCCCCGTACAGTATCCTATAATATCCCTGTACAGTATCCTACAAAATACCCCATGCAGTGCCCTATAATACCCCCGTACAGTATCCTATAATCCCCCGTACAGTATCCTATAATACCCCCATGCAGTGCCCTATATCCCCGTACAGTATCCTTTAATACCCCTGTACAGTATCCTATAAAAATACCCCATGCAGTGCCCTATAATATCCTCGTACAGTATCCTATAATATCCCCGTACAGTATCCTTTAATACCCCTGTACAGTGCTCTATAATACCCCCGTACAGTATCCTATAATACCCCCATGCAGTGCTCTATACTACCACCGTACAGTGCTCTATAATACCCTCATACAGTATCCTATAATACCCCCGTACAGTGCCCTATAATACCCCCATACAGTATCCTATAATATCCCCATACAGTACTCTATAATACCCCCATGCAGTGCCCTATAATACCCCCGTACAGTATCCTATAATACCCCGTACAGTGCTCTATAATACCCCCGTACAGTATCCTATAATACCCCCATGCAGTGCTATATACTACCCCTGTACAGTGCTCTATAATACCCTCATACAGTATCCTATAATATCCCCATACAGTACTCTATAATACCCCCATGCAGTGCCCTATAATACCCCCGTACAGTATCCTATAATATCCCCGTACAGTATCCTACAAAAATACCCCATGCAGTGCCCTATAATATCCCCGTACAGTATCCTATAATATCCCTGTACAGTATCCTACAAAATACCCCATGCAGTGCCCTATAATACCCCCGTACAGTGCTCTATAATACCCCCGTACAGTGCTCTATAATACCCCCGTACAGTATCCTATAATACCCCCATGCAGTGCCCTATATCCCCGTACAGTATCCTTTAATACCCCTGTACAGTATCCTATAAAAATACCCCATGCAGTGCCCTATAATATCCTCGTACAGTATCCTATAATATCCCCGTACAGTATCCTTTAATACCCCTGTACAGTGCTCTATAATACCCCCGTACAGTATCCTATAATACCCCCATGCAGTGCTCTATACTACCACCGTACAGTGCTCTATAATACCCTCATACAGTATCCTATAATACCCCCACGCAGTGCCCAATAATACCCCCATACAGTTCTCTATAATATCCCCATGCAATGCTCTATAATACCCTCATACTGTGCACTATAATACCCCCATACAGTATCCTATAATACCCCCGTACTGTGCTCTATAATACACCCATACAGTATCCTATAATATCCCCATACAGTACTCTATAATACCCCCATGCAGTGCCCTATATTCCCGTACAGTATCCTTTAATACCCCCGTACAGTATCCTATAAAAATACCCCATGCAGTGCCCTATAATATCCCCGTACAGTATCCTTTAATACCCCTGTACAGTGCTCTATAATACCCCCGTACAGTATCCTATAATACTCCCATGCAGTGCTCTATACTACCACCGTACAGTGCTCTATAATACCCTCATACAGTGCTCTATAATACCCCCATGCAATGCTCTATAATACCCCCGTACTGTGCACTATAATACACCCGTACAGTATTCTATAATATCCCACGCAGTGCCCAATAATACCCCTGTACTGTGCTCTATAATACCCCATGCAGTATCCTATAATACCCCTATACAGTATCCTATAATACCCCCCATGCAGTGCCCTATAATACCCCCCATGCAGTGCCCTATAATACCCCCTTGCAGTGCTCCATAATACCCCCATACAGTATCCTATAATACCCCCATACAGTATCCTATAATACCCCCATGCAGTGCCCTATAATACCCCCTTAAAGTATCCTATAATACCCCCTTGCAGTGCCCTATAATACTCACATACAGTATTCTATAATACCCCCATGCAGTGCTCCATAATACCCCCATGCAGTGCTCCATAATGGCCCCTGGCGTGTGCTGCATAATACCCCCATGCAGTGCCCTATAATACCCCCCTACAGTATCCTATAATACCCCCATGCATTGCCCTATAATACCCCCCATACAGTATCATCCTATAATACCTCCCATGCATTGCCCTATAATACCCCCATGCAGTGCCCTCATAATGCCCCCTTAAAGTGCCCTATAATACCCCCATACAGTATCCTATAATACCCCCATACAGTATCCTATAATACCCCCTTACAGTGCTCCATAATACCCCCTTGCAGTGCTCCATAATACCCGCTCCCCCCTCCCCGGGCAGTGCCCAGGCTCCCGGCTCTGCACTCACCTTGCTCCGGTTATTCCGCGGTCACTTCTCCCGGAGTCTGCGATTCGAACCCCGAGCCATCCTCCCGGTATAGCCGTCTCCCCCCTCTCCCTCCCCGGGCTCCTGTCAGTCCGCTCTCCCCGCTCAGCCAGCAGATCTTCAACCTCTAACTTTCCTCCTCCTATTCCATCCTCCAACTAGTGACTGCTATTACCCCATCTGTATTATCTACCCCTCCCTGCTAGTACCCTATCTGTATAATCTACCCCTCCCTGCTAGTACCCCATCTATATAATCTACCCCTCCCTGCTAGTACCCCATCTGTATAATCTACCCCTCCCTGCTAGTACCCCATCTATAAAATCTACCCCTCCCTGATAGTTCCCCATCTGTATAAACTACCCCTCCCTGCTATTACCCCATCTGTATAATCTACCCCTCCCTAATAGTACCCCATCTGTATAATCTACCCCTCCATGCTATTACCCCATCTGTATAATCTACCCCTGCTTGCTAGTACCCCATCTGTATAATCTACCCCTGCTTGCTAGTACCCCATCTGTATAATCTACCTCTCCCTGCTAGTACCCCAGCTGTATAATCTACCCCTCCCTGCTAGTACCCCACCTGTATAATCTACCCCTCCCTGCTAGCACCCCATCTGTATAATCTACCCCTCCCTGCTAGTACCCCATCTGTATAATCTACCCCTCCCTGCTAGTACCCCATCTGTATAATCTACCCCTCCCTGCTAGTACCCCATCTGTATAATCTACCCCTCCCTGATAGTTCCCCATCTGTATAAACTACCCCTCCCTGCTATTACCCCATCTGTATAATCTACTCCTCCCTGCTAGTACCCCATCTGTATAATCTACCCCTCCCTGCTAGTACCCCATCTGTATAATCTACCCCTCCCTGCTAGTACCCCATCTGTATAATCTACCCCTCCCTGCTAGTACCCCATCTGTATAACCTACCCCTCCCTGCTAGTACCCCATCTGTATAACCTACCCCTCCCTGCTATTACCCCATCTGTATAATCTACCCCTCCCTGCTACTACCCCATCTGTATAATCTACCCCTCCCTGCTAGTACCCCATCTGTATAATCTATCCCTCCCTGCTATTACCCCATCTGTATAATCTACCTCCTGCTAGTACCCCATCTGTATCATCTACCTCCCTGCTAGTACCCCATCTGTATAATCTACTCCCTCTCCCTGCTAGTACCCCATCTGTGGCACTCCACCTCCCTGCTAGTACCTCCTGTATCTGTGGCACCTACTCCTCCCTGCTAGTACCTCTACCTGTATACCTACCCTCCCTGCTAGTACCCCATCTGTATAACACCTGTGCTCCCTCCTGCTACCCCATCTGTATCATCTACCCTCCCTGCCATACCCCATCTGTATAATCTACCTCCCAAGCACACCCCAGCTGTGGCAATCTACTCCCTCCCTGCTATTACCCCATCTGTATAATCTACCCTCCCTGCTAGTACCCATCTGTATAATCTACCTCCCTCCCCAAGTATTACTCATCTGTAAGGGCTCACCTCAGCAGGCTACTCCCATCTGTATAACCTACCCCTCCTTGCCATTACCCCATCTGTATAATCTACCCCTCCCTGCCATTACCCCAGCTGTATAATCTACCCCTCCCTGCTATTACCCCATCTGTATAATCTACCCCTCCCTGCTAGTACCCCATCTGTATAATCTACTCCTCCCTGCTATTACCCCATCTGTGTAATCTACCCCTCCCTGCTATTACCCCTTAATTCCATTAATCCGCTGTAATGCATTAATAAACATCATTAGTAGTTCAATGGATCAGTAAACACCACTGAGAACCAAAATGGCCAAAGATACGTAGGATTTTAAAATGACTGTCCGCATTCTGCACGTGGATTTGAGGGACTTTCTGTTCATTAGAAACTTCCTACAGTATTTATAAAGTAAACTTAACCCACCCTTGCTGCACTCTCGCTCATGTATACATGTGATTGGGGACTCTAGCTAGCTACTCTCTAATCCCATGATGCTTTGCCAGCATGCCACCGGTGGAGGTCGAGTCCTACTTCACTGGGAGAGCTAACTGTACCCAGTCGGGGTGCCAGGCGATCCGTTACAATGAGCTCCTTCCTTGTCATCGTCATTCCCTCAAATACGCCTGCTCATCACGTTATTTATGTGTTAATACCAATTTGCGAAACCATATTACTACTTTGATAAACCCAGCCCGTCGCTTCATAATAAATGTCCCACCAGATCGAGGACCCAACTGATTTCAATTGTGTCATCCATGGTGTCTGCCATTTATAATCATTGTTCTCCTGGAGTGTTGAAAACCACTAATTTAGTTTCATATGTTTGAGCCCTTCCATTTTGTTTTGTATATATAACTGTTATCATTGAAGGTACATAGTGTGTGAAGCCAATTAACATTTAATACTACTACCAGGATGAGAGGGCCAAGAGGTAAAAGAGCTCATTAGGTTTTGGAGTTCTTGAGCAAGTAATACATTCACCCCAATCCATGATCTCGCTGATTTATTAGTGGAAACTTAAGAGTAAATCTACATAATGCACAGTATTTCAGCGTAGCCATTAGAATGTCCTGCACTGTGCCGGGAGCTTTCACATCCATTGCCTTGGTCCAATCTGCAAGTCCGTTACTATTCAGAGTTTTAAGAAAAAATTATTTCCTGCGTATCCCTGTGCGAGGTTCACAAAGCTTTAAAATGGCCGTTTAGCTTGACCATTTCTTTGCAGATTTGCCCCAGCTTTCCGTACAGTGACGGTTACCTGCTGCCTATTGAAAAATCTCTTCCAATGTCCTCTGTGACAAAACTGTTACCTGGCTCCCCTCCAAGATACTGATCATACTGCCTCCACCAGTTACATGTCCCCTGTTGTGGTGCTGGTGTACAATTACCTGTAAATCTCTGGGTTCGGGTAGCCTCAATGCTTGAACTGGCAAACTAGTGGATATCTTGGTCTGTGCGGCTTCTTTCTCTAAACAACATCAAAGCGAGGCAAATATTCACTTTTCCAATGTACAGCTTGAACCATAGCGTGTCTTCGTTCCCAATCACTGGATGTCACAGCATTAATTAAAAGCAGTGCGCGTGTTCTATATAGGTAGGTCCGTGTGTACACAGCGCCAGACTGTGGTGTATTCACCAAACACCACGGTCAAATGGAATACAGATTGCACAATGTCAGCTAAAAGAGCCAAAATGGAATTCTAGGTTATTTAAAACCTTATAATCTGCCACCGGACTCTTAGATTTTACCGGATTGTTCATATTATCTGCTGCCATCAGCTGTAACTAGTTCTCAGGTAAAGCCAGGCTGATTTTATATGGAAGGATGGAATTCACTAGATAAAATCTTATTATTCCTCAGGGGAGGCGTCTCACACCCAAGATGGCCGGACATGTTTTTCAATAACTCCTGCTAATCCGATTTTACATCAAACGAATATTATATAAAAGCATGCTGGCTGAAGTCCAATGTGGATTTTGAATCTATAATTCAACAAGCTGCAACTCTATAAGCCTGGAACGTGGTGCCCTATAGGATACTTCATCCATTTTTGAGGCCTAACGGGACTTGCAGTCTGGCAGCTGGAAGAGAAGGCTGATCTCCTGGCTCTGGACACGAGTTATACAGCAGATTCATTGCAACCCTGTCACCACCTTTAACAGGTGGGGGATATCCAGGGCCCCGGGGTTCCATTTGGATTCAAATTCAACTTGCCATCCACTTAACCAGAGGGGTTTCCGAATTCCGGAACGCCCACTGGCCCTCGATCCTGCCACTGGGAGTAAGGAGATATATGAACATAAGGCACTGGCTCCCATCAAGGCCTGGGCTGGAAAATGTGTGGAGCTGAGACCCAGCAACCCAAGTTTCATACAACAGTGGAAAACTCTACAGCATTTTAAAGGGGAGAGAGGAGGAAAGTGGCCCGACACGATGAACTCTCCTAGTGTGGCCTTGGTTGATAAGTAACCAAGGACATTTCTGCGCTTCAACAGCAATTAACAATGCAGGGATATGTTTTTTCTATTCTTTTCCTTATCTTTGCAACTACTAGTGCGAGTGGCAAACAGTTAACTTGTTTTAGTTAAATGACAGTCAGACATTTACCAGGTTAGCTTGATGTCGGCTGTGAAAGTGTTGGATTTCCATACAATGTGTCACATATTACCGTGTAGCGGATTGCACCAGGCGACCCTACAAAAATACTGTATAAAGCTGCATCCGTGTATCTGCTGTATTTTCTGTGTATTGAAAAAGAATTGTATTCCTCTGATTGTTCGGTAGTTTCATTCCCTTAGTTTATTCGAATGAAACTACCGAACAACCAGACCTCCCTGTGTGAAATGTGTCCTCAATTACCCGTTGCAACATTGTTGCGAATGGGTAATTGAACAGTAAGTAGCCGTCCTTTGTTCTCGGGGGTGGCCGCCATTCGACAAACGAACACGTGGCGGCGGCCATTTTAAAACTCTCGAACAGCGGTGTTTTGCCGTCGAGTGTCTGGAACTCAAATCGGACACTTGACTAGGCGAACACCGCTGAAACCTCCACAAGCCCGGTCCGTTCGGTTCCTAACTACCGAACGGCCCCTCGTTCGGTAGATAGAAAGAACCGAACGAGGGGATTCAGGCGAACCCTCCCTAGCCTCTATAGCTAGAGGTTTTCGTGTATTTTATTCCCTTATGCCAGGACCGACCGCAGGGCCCATTCACATGGAACCGAATTCGGCTATCTCAGTTTGTGCGGTCGGTCATTTTATTCCCTCCATACTTTTCCCGAACCCCTGGTCCGATCTGGGTGATTTTTGGATATGTTGTTCACCCAGATCAGGGCTACCCGGGGATGTATGATTTAAAGGGGTACCCCTACGTTTAGGGGTACATCCAGAAATAGGGGGAATTGGTGTGCTGGCTAAGGGGATTATGATGCTGGCTGAGGGGAGGGGATGTGTGGGAGGTTACCAGGACAGGATTGGCTACTGTAATAATTACTGTAAATCCCTCCCTTGCATGGGAGCATGCTTTATAAGGAGACTGTGATTAAAGGCTTGTCAGTTATGCTCCTGAAACTGTGTGTCGTCCAGTTATTGGGATGGCTGTTGGGATATTGCTGTATTTTACCTGCTGGAAACCCTGCCTTTGGATTTACTATTTACTTGTTCCTGAGTCTCACTTGGATTATAAGCGGAGATAACCTGGGTACTATTGCATCTCTGCTACATTGGTTGGCAGCGCTGGGATCCAGACTCACAGAGGAACAAGCCTAAATGGAGTACGGATGGAGATTGATTTTGCCACACTAAAACGCTCCACGCTAAAAGACCTTCTGGAGGCAAGGGGTATCCAAGCCAGCAATAAGACAAAAGCGGCACTTATCACTGAACTGATGGCGGAGTACCGAATGGAAGGCGATTCGGTTCCCGAACAAGGGAATTCGGGAGAAACACCGGAACAAAGGGAGTTCCAGAGACAGGTACAATTTCGGCTGTCTTTCTATGGGGAACACCCTCCAACAGAGATTATTTCCAAAACGATAACGGAGGTCCAGGAGTTTATACTGAGGAGTCAAACAGCGGCCCCAGAACGCAGCTCTGCAGTAAATATGCCACATGAAGGTAAGCCGAAAATATCGTACCAGGCTTTTAAAACATATGTGGAGGCAGAGGAAGATATAGACTCTTTCCTGCAAGATTTCGAGAGACTGTGTGCACTGCATAGAATCAGCGCAGAGGACTGGGTACCCATTTTGGCAGGAAGGTTAACTGGGAGGGCAGCTGAGGCATACCGGACTGTACCGAATGATGAAATTCGGAATTATCACAAAGTGAAAGAAATTATACTGGCCAGGTATGCTATAACACCAGAAGCATACCGGCGGAGATTCAGGGATTTAAAGAAGGTGGAGAAAGACTCACATGCTGAGTGGGCATGCAGACTACAGCGAGCAGTCTTGGGGTGGGTGCAAGCGAGCAAGGCACGGTCTATGGAGGATGTATTGCAAATGGTACTGCTGGAGCAATTTTATGAAGGAGTAACCAGCAAGGTACAGGAGTGGGTAAGAGACAGAAACCCTACCTCCCTTACCGAAGCAGCCAGGAAGGCAGACGAGTACCTGGATGCACGCAGGCAGCAAAAACCTGCAGCTCCAAAAGTCCCTTTTAAAACCTTTGGGGGAAATAACTACACGCCAGCTCTACCAAGGTCACTGCCACCACCACCACCACCCGCTACACAGCCACGTTTCCGCCAGCCCACGTCGGGCCCTTGCCACCACTGCCAGAAGTGGGGACATTATAAAAGGGAATGCCCCCAGCTGCGGGACCGTTCCACCTGGATCCGACCCGGTCCACCACCACCACCGAGAGCCGCCCAGCCCATCACTACCAGGACATCGTGGCCACACCGTATGGTTCAGCAGTTCCCATCACAACAGTAGAGCAGTGGGAGGTACTGCACGAGGCAGATCCCGTCCAGGCTAACGCAGACAACCGCCAGCATCACAGGCAGACCGTGTATCTGGAGGGTAAAGCGGTTCAGGGGCTACGTGACTCAGGAGCCACCATCACCCTGGTAAAAGTCACCTGGTCTCAGACCAAGCTAAACTTAGTAAGACTGTGGCCGTCAGGGTAGCCGGGGGAGCAGTATACCGGCTACCCACAGCAAGGGTACATTTGCATTGGGGGGCGGGGGCAGGGCATGTGGAGGTGGGGTTGATGCCGCAGTTACCGGCGGAGGTTTTATTGGGGAACGATCTGGGGAGGCTCACATCTGCTTTTGAGCCCCAGACACCCATCACAGGAGAAGCTCACCCTGTGGTCACTCGACAACAGGCCCGCACCCAGGACTACAACACACTCCCGGAGGTCCAGGTAAGAGATCCGTCCCCTTCCCCTGACTGTGTTCCCTGGGCCCCTCCTAGCGAATTTGCCGCTGAGGTAGTGACTGATCCCACTTTGCAGGTGTATAGGGACAAGGTGACAGCAGACACGCCTGGGGGGGAGGGCGAAAGGTTTATTTGGGACAACCAGCTGTTATATCGGGAGACGGATAAGCAGGTATCCGGGTCAGACCCGATTGTGATGAGGCAGTTAGTGGTACCTCAGCGGTACCGGACGGAGTTACTACGGATAGCCCATGACATTCCGCTATCTGGACATTTAGGGGTCAGCAGGACCCGATACAGGTTAACCCAAAGTTTCTTTTGGCCGGGAATTAGCCAGGAGGTGCGTAGGTATTGCAACACGTGCGATACCTGTCAAAGGGTGGGGAAAAGGGGGGACCGGCGCAAGGCCAAGTTACATCCCCTCCCCATAATCGAGGAACCCTTTAGCAGGGTAGCAGTGGACCTAATAGGACCCCTCAACAAAGCAAGCCCGTCAGGTAAAAGATTTATCCTGACCGTAGTAGATTATGCCACTAGATATCCAGAGGCGGTGGGCCTGGCGAATATACAGGCTGAG